>JAQIXW010002712.1:0-14743 GCA_034700685.1 Willowsia buskii | reverse complement strand
AAAAATGAAGAAGCTACCAAGCGGGATATGTTTTGGAAGTGCACCTAACCGCATAACGTACTAAACCTTTTTCCTAATTTCAACATTACCGATCTTCGTAACCGTTACCCTTTACAATTACGTGTATTCGATTTAGTCCGCAAAAACAGAGCAGAATCTCTTGTATGTATATAAAAAAACACTAAAAGAAAAGTTAATCGGAGAAAAAATGCAACCAAGTTTCCCAGGAAACCTTTTTAATTTTGAAAAAAAGAAAGAAGACTTATTATTACGTACTCATTTTTTGAAAATAACCGCATATTGAACTAATGGAAAAGACGGAAAAGAAAAAAAAGAAAAATCATTCTGAAATTGAATAATTTTTGTCCAAAGTTCTAGTGTATTTTTTTTACTCTTACTATTAGTTAAGCATTCCTAGTAATCTTTTCAAAGCAAAACATTTATCAGATACAAAGCCAATATGCTAAGCATAACGTTAAGCGGAGCCTGGACTGTACATCCTTAAATACTCTTCGGTCATAAGATTCAAAACTGCACGAGAAAGAGTATGGTACATTTATGAGAGCAATGGTATGCAAGGTACAGGATCCAAAAAAATTCATTCAATCTCTATAGTTTTTAGGGCGATTTTCTTTATATTCTGCTTTATAGAATTTTTTTCAAGTCCAGGATTCGCTCAAGCTAAAAAAAATGTATAATATTTTTAAAGAAAAAGGAGAAAACTGTAGGAAACGAAGTTTTGTTTTATTTAGTGGAGTGGTGTAAAAGTTCTAAAAAATCAGGATTTTCATTCACCCCTGAAACTTTGTTCCTATCTTACACGCCTCCATCAAGCTAACAGGTATCTCTGGATCTGAGCAATTAAGAGCATAAAAATAGTACGAATTTTTACCTCTACAGGTATTTTCAATCGTATGAAAGCAATTTTTACATTGTATTCTTTTCAATCAATCAAATCAATCTGTGTGCTTAAGAAATCCAAAGTTGGGCGGATAAAAGTTAAACGGGGCTTAAATGAATTGTTTTAGACATTACATGTCCTAAAATTGCTAATAATTCCTAGTAGACTAAAAAAATATGGATGTGCAGTGAATACACTAATTAGTGGTGGCTGGACTTGTAGCAACACAATGTGAAAGAAAAATCTCAATTTGTCAATCTATTCTTGGGGTTTTGTGAAATTGGAAACATATTAGGCAATTTCCCCTCCATTTTTCATAATCCAAAACATTTTATAATTTATTTCTATACCACGTCCTCAAACGTTTGATAAGATCTATCTGGAATCAATTGGACCGGAATTGCTTAGAAATAAGAATCAAACGGAATTAAAGCGCACAATGCGAAACAAAAATTTGTGAGGTTTTAAAAGTAAATAAATCTTGGAATGATTACATGAATACCGTCGTGATGATGACTTATAAGCTTTACATCATTCAGCTTACAAACCAGCTCAACCTTTTTAGGTAAGTACTTCATCATTAGTTCAAAATTAATTTCAGAATTATAAAATATCACAGAAAAAGTTTTATAAAGAAGATTTCTACATATCATATTACCTAAATTGTGAAGTATCGTCCTGAGGACAAGTGAAAATGTGAGAGAAACCCTCGTTCTGAATATTAAGTGTGGGATTAGGTATCAGCTTGGAAGGATCTCTGCGTTATATTTTATCGTCCGTTATCCAATAACCGTCTGTTTTACCTACCAAATATTTCTTTTATAAACGTTTTAAGATGAAAACAAAAAATAGCAATTTTAAAAACTTATTGAAGTAGAAATAGTTCAAGCGAAAATATATTTTTTGTCATGCAAATCCTCACGTAATCATACAATTTGCAACAAAACAGAAAGCTATAACGGAATTAGTTTCAAGATAACCAAAGTGCGTCGTGGGGAACGGTATTCGGGAACACGTCTGAAAGTTGACCTGCATTCAAAATCCAACCTGTGATGCAGAACTTCTAAGTCTGTATGTGTAAGGTCATCAAAGAACACGTGGCACCTCCACCTCCTAACCTCAATGAAAACGGGTTATATGTTTTAGTATATTCTATTTATCCTTAAGGTAATAGCGCATTCACAAAATACCATGTGAGCCTAAAGTCAAGTTACCCCAAAAATTCATACTGAATCTTAATAATTAATTTAATAAAGCACATATACATAAAAGAAATGTTCAGTCCAACAGTCACGACAGATAATGAATACTGAAATGGAAATGCTTTCTATTCTAGTACCTTTTTATAGCTATTAGCACTCTACTACATATTATTTAATCGCGTCTACCCTTCCCGCAATAGACATCATATTCGGTGGAAGAAACTATCAGTTTCTCCTTGGGTTTCGAGCGCTCACACAGTTTCTCATTCTTCGTCAACACAATTCTATTAAAGCCATCATTATGATCATCGCAACTGGAACCCTTCCAATTATTTTAAGAGTTCTGAAGAACACCCAGTCCCGATCCCTCATCCCCATAACTTTCCCATTTCCATTCGACTACGACCAACGAGTGGAGCGATTCTTTGTGAAGCCTTCCTACCCATCTTGGTGGTGGCTCGTGCCCTTTTCTATTCTTATGGGAGCATCCATACTGACATATCCTCTCAAACTTGTAAAACCGAACATGCCCCTTTGGGAAAGTATCATGACAAACTATTTCTGCTTTGTGTATACCATGGTCGCCTACTATTTTCTTCGGTTTCTGCATTTTGAGCGCCACTCAGTCTGTCAGTTTCTCAATTTACTCATCGCGTTTGAGAAGCGACACGTCCACTCCAAATGTTCAAAAAAAAAACTGTTTCCGAACAGTGGCAGAATCGAGAAAGCAAAGTGCTGTCAGTTGGGATCCGAATGTTTGTCGACTCTTTCGTCGTATTGCCGATGGTAGTGTCACTAGTAGCGGCTCTCCTTCCCACGTCACCCTGGAATCCGCTGTCTTCAATTCTTATCGCAATTGGCCCCGAAAATATACCCGGGATTTTAGGAAAACCGATAGTCTTCATATTTTATAATTTGTTTATGCGGATTACAAATTATTTTTTTGGTTTCGGCCTTTTCATCAATTTCGTCGTTGGAGTGCACGCTTTGAAATGTTGCATTCTCGCTTCTGAAAGGCTTCTCATGGCTGAATCAACAAATGCGCAAAATCTGAGAGACGGATTTATGACCAAGCTCGCAATACTTCGGGAATTGCAAGTCATCTTCAACTTGTACAACAGCTTGCACAGATCAACGTTGATGGTGGGCGTCGTCTTGGTGACCATCTTCTCTAGCATCACGTTCACCTACATGTGCATTGGGAATTTCCGAGGGCTGGAGCCACTCGTGTTGTTCTTGTGTCTAGCATTCGGAGTTTCTTACGCATTTCAGATCATCGTTTCATTCGGAATGGCGGCAAAAGTGAACATGGAATTTTGCAAGACCCATCTCAATATCAGTTCAAAACTGAAGCTGGAGAAGGTCGGGAGTGGGAATTTCCGTGCAAAACGGAACGAGTGGAGATGGATTGAGCGGTTTTGGAAATCTTGTCCGGATTTGAGGGTGGAGTTCTTCGAAGGCCACTTCTTCGATGCGACAACACCACTCGTCATCTTTCAGTTCTGCTTGGATCAAACCATTTCCCTCATTCTTTTGCGGGAGTAAATCGTAAGGAGCAAACCGTAAAATCGACAGAAAAGCAAATGGTTTTATTCACAACAGCTTGTACGTACATAAAATATAAAAAATACTAAAAATGCTTTCTGTTTTTCATAAATATAGTTAATTTACTGCTTTCACTTTACAATATTCTACAACACGACTACTTACTTATTAGCATTTTTTCTTCAGGTTTAAAATACATTAAAGGATAGTGTTTTTATATAAATGTAAAGTAGACTTTAAAGAAAATCACTTAAAAATTTAAGTTACGTTAAAATATATTGCATAAAACTGGCTGATATAAGTAAAGATAAGATATGAAATGCTTTTAAACCCACCAGCACGAGTAAAACAATTAAAATTACTTATAAGCGTATTATACAATCAAACCATTTTTGTCATGAGTTGCTTTACTTATTTTTAGTGCCAGTTGTGTCTCCTAGCTTATAATCCATAGTAAAATAAAAGCTTACACAACTCTACTCTTAAAACCCACTAAATATTTAATTCTCCACTCTAGCGAAGAGAAATGTATGATTAGGTGGTATGATTATGATAGCATTTCATCGTCATCCTAGAAGCAGGCGTAGAGGTTTGAAGAGAGCCAGCTTTCCCTTTTGATTTCTAACGATAGAGATTGTTTTGGTGGAATAATCTATCATGAATATAGCAACTGGGGTACTTTAAATACTTTTACGATTTTTAAATTATATTAAATACACCCAAAAGGTTCCCATTTCAAACACGCCGTAGATCAAAACAGGAGCAATTCTTAGTCAATCCATCTTATCCGAATTGGTGGTAACTTTATCCTTTTCCACATTGACTGTGGCATGCCTTTTTTTACTTTTTTTTCTCAAACTTATGAAATTGAATATGATCCTGTGGAAATATGTGTTCAGTACCACTCTCGCACTCCCTTTTATTACACTTGGCATTCGTTTTGTCTTCTTTCTTCATATCGAGCGCCAATCAGTCCGCTTTGCTATCTCAACCCACTCAACTCGTTCGAAAATTGGCACGGTATTATGTATGTGTATTTAAAAGCTCCAGCAAAGTTATATACCCTCGTAATTAAATAATGAGGCAGAGATTACATGTAAAAGCAACCCGCTTTTTATTGGGTTTCACCTCTCAAAATAATAAATAATGGGTATCACCCCATCTAACAGCTCTGAATTAATTACTAAATATCCATTAGCCTATCCACTTTAGTAGCTGGAGAATGGAGCAGTTACGTATGGAATCGTTCGTTTTGTCATGCCTTTTAAAATTGAGAGAAAATGACCATTCCACTCGCGTAGGCGATTTGATAGACGACAAATGGAGCAGCTACATGAGCATAAATACGGGCCGTGTTTTTTTGCTTTAGATAATCACGATAAACTATGGATTTCCCCTGGATACGGATACGAATAATATATGTGGGCATTATACAACTTATATGAGTTGCTTCTTTATTTCAGATGTCTTGTAAGCCGCTTAGCTTAAAAGTCCACAGTAAAATATATGCTTACACAACGTTTCTTATGAAACACAATTAAATATTTCAACACGCTCGCTACTTTTTGCTAAAGGTAATAAATATTTCATGAGTAAGTGGAGCGATTATGATATCATTTCTTGAAACTTATGGAAAAAAAGGTTCTGTCCAACAATCATCACAGATAATGAATACTCAATTTGAAACTGGATCGAGTGATGATGGCCATGAAAAAGTACGAAGAACTCTGTCCCAACATTGGACCTCATTCGCTGATCAAACGGAAGCTGGCATTTAACCAGAATCTCGCATTTGGCACAACAATCGCAGCACTAATTTGGGAATTCTACAGGATCTGTGACCTTGGCTTTAGGAAGCATTTGTTGGCGTCATCTCACAAGTTCAGCAAGTATTTGTTCATGTGGAGCTGGAAAAATATGGATGAGCAGTCGGCCAAATTGGAGGTCGAGTTTGGATCAGAGCTCACAGTCATGCCTGGAAAAAACTTTTTCTTCCCGGTATCCGATTCCAAAACGCGATTTCCCGATTTTAATTTAAGCTTTTTTATATGATAAGGGCGTGAGAGAAACTAGGCCAAAAATAGCCCGCCATCAGACGGGTGCAAATGTTTGGATATTTTTAATAGCTAATAGATGGTTTTAATAGACCCATGTTGACCCAAGAGTTTTTGAGGTCTCTCTTATCAAAATACAAGAAAACAAGTTTTGCTATAACAGAAATCATCAATATTTTAGACAATTCAGACAAATTGTGAAAGAAAGGGAGTTTCTCACTTCAATTAAGATTGTGAAGTAATTTCAAACATGTTTGAAGAAAATTTGGGAAAGTTTGAACATATGAGTAGAATTTTTACAAATTTTAGACCACTTTTATAATAAAAAATTTGAGAAATTTTGAACATTTTCCACAAATTTTAAAAATGTTGACCTATTTCAAGAAAAATGGGATTTTTCAAAATGCTCGAAGAAAATTAGCAAAGGTTTGAACTTTTTTAAAACAAAATTAGTAAAATTTTGAAGATTTTAAAAGAAAATTAGGTAATTTTTTTAAACGAAATTTTAGAAACTTCGGAAATTTTAAAAGATTGGTAGGAAATTTTTTAGCATTTGTGAAGAAAATTAGGAAAAGCTATATCGTAATTGGATTAATTTTAGTTGAAGGGAAACATTCTTTTAGACTACTAACGGATTTAGTAAGTAAAGAATGCCTTAACTGTCTAAAATTCCCTTTCCCCCTTCTCTTCCCATTTTCCCTTCTCTTCCCATTTTCCCGTCTCTTCCCATTTCCCCTTCTCTTCCCATTTTCCCTTCTCTTCCCATTTTCCCTTCTCTTCCCATTTTCCCTTCTCTTCCCATTTTCCCTTCTATTTCTCTTCCCTTTCCCTTTTCTTCCTTTTTCCCTTCCTCCCCTTTTCCCTTTCCTTCCCCTTATTTCCTTCAATTTTTCCTTAATCATGTAAAATTGTGCCACCGCCTTCGGCGGTGTCAAAATTTCCCGGTATCTAGGATACCAGGATACCAAGGTTTTTCCAGGCATGCTCACAGTCATCACGGTTGTCATGGGACTCGTCATCTTTGGGCTGGAAATATTTTCTCTGCTTCAGACTGGATTAGTCATCGACTTAGTGATGGTGACAGCACTAATTGCTCATACTGATGTCGTCGAGTTGATGAGCCACATTGAGGAATTCAATGTAAATGTGAGTCGCCAAAGAAGGGCAAGAATTGAGGAGTGGAAAAGATGTCCGGAGAAAAGTGTGACGTTTTGGAGAAAGCACAAAATGGTACAGGAAATCATGCAGGCCTCCAACGACGCGTATGATCCGTTCTTTAAGCAAGTCTTCGGGACAAGCACAATGATTCCGCCTTTCATCCTTACACTTTCTCTCGATCGACTCTCACTCTACCAGATTTTCATCTTGGCTGTGTACACGATCAAAATCACGCTCTGGTATATCCACGCGGGGAAAAATATCTGAGCAGGTGAGTAAACGTCATCAATTGGATATGAATATAAATAGTTAAATATTTTGGGTGATGTGGGAAACAATATGTAAAAATTGTTTTCCTAATTCGGTGTAACAATTTGTTGCAAAAAAATCCACAGAATGAAAAATTGTGCAAGTGGATTCGCTCATGCGCCATTCCCATTGAGACAGTTCATGTTGACGGGGTTGAGGTAGATCCCCGTGCCATTCTTAAGGAGTTGGAGGAGAAGCCGCTTGAATCGGGCTTAGGATTAACTCGGATGCATAAAACTATCTACTACGTGGTAAGTTTCTGATTAAATATCTTGTCATGAGAAGAATGAATTGTTGTGAGAAACTTGAAGTTTGAATATGTGCTAATTATTATTGTTGTCTGAAATCGAAATAATATTTGTTGCCTTTTAGCTGCTGATGCCAGTTGCTTGGATCTTTGACATAGTGTATAATGGATGAATACTCCATAGAACAACTTTCACCTTCATCGTGCATTCATTTAGTTTAGTTTACAGAAAACTTAAGAATATTTAGATATTTAAGAAGCGCACATGAATATTACTCACAATTCTGCACTTATGCCTTAGTACAAATTTTTGCACAAGACAATGAAATAATGGACTCAAATCTTTCTAGTGGCGACTTCAGATCAACAACCACTTTAATTATTTGCCTATGCTATTTAACATGCAAATATATTCACCAAGTAATACCAAGTAGTGTTAAAGTATGAAAAAATGTAAAATATTTAAACATTCATTGCACAACTTACTATAAGTCAACTGCAAACAAATATATTTATTGAAAACTCTTGTCAAATGTAAAGGATTCATAAATTTGCTTCAATTAATTTATTCCTAAACAACCACATTAGCATTGTAAAAAATCTAAGCTTCTCTCGGCTACCGTTTGAATGAAAGTGTTTTGTCGTGGAGAAATCATCAAAATAATTATTCAAATTATGCCAACTAAATTATGGTATTATTCTGGTTACCCAATCTTATCCTGAAATAGTCACAGAACCATTATCAATAACACACCATTTATCGACGCAAGAATTTTTATGTCCACCATTTACACCTATAGGAACATGTGTGTATATATTAAAGGTAGGAATAGCTGACATATTTGGTTTGTTTCCCTTTTTTAAATATTGCTCTTACTCAGCATAACAGACACTATAGTAAGCTTTAAAGTGTGTCTTCAAAATACATTATATGACCATAACCATAAGTAGCTCAACAAAACAAACACGTCAATCCTCCTGGCTTCAAAACATTATATTTATATTGTAAAAAATTGATTTTGTCCAAAAATATCCTTGGTTACGTGACGTATGCCAACTAAATGTTAGTAGCACAATCTTACTGCATAGAAAGTATTCCACTTTTCAAATGATATCATAAACATGGCTTGTTGTAAACACATATTATAATTTTTTCAAATAATAAGTTTCTAATAATTTTTACACAGTTTTTCTTGACAATTGTAATTCAAAAACTACACTTTCTCTTTCAAATTAATAATTTAATATGATGCATGTACCAAGAATGTTTTTACAGAATACTGTTGTCACCCTGTTTACAATAACCCATTTCACTTATTGTGGTAACATTAATAGTCTCTCAAGTACTGTAACCAGTAGTAGCACCACCACTGATACAATCTTATCGGAAATATTAAGCCTGCTTACGATTTCAACAAGAAATTTTCCCGTCGATGTGTACTGAGCCTTCATGGTTTCATCAATACAAATATCCCTTTCCAAACAGAGCCACCAGAACCAGTTCTACTTTTGCCAACACATTTTAACAACAGCAAAGTCAAAACCAAGAAATCAGGATTACGCTACTATTTTTCCAACTGCTTTACAAAAGTTGTGCTCCCAAATGCTCTAAAACATCTGGAAAATATTGTTGACGATGTAACAGTGGACAAGTATATTTTTATAGCCATATCGTTTAAATCTGCATCGAATATTTTAAAAATAGTTGAAAATAGAATTGTTCAAAAAGTTATTATCTTTCCACATCCATCTGATCGCAGCACATGCATGGCTTATGATATTACATCTGAAATATCTCAATGCAGCAAATCTCACATTCTCGACAATTTTAAGCAAACTGGCGTTTTCAACGGACGAACACTAAAATTGTTCTACTACAACATACCCAGCAGAGTATTCAAAGAGGGAAGAAACGCAGATTTGTCAGGAATGGACTACAATTTTTTGATGGAAGTTGCCAGGAGGTCAAATGCCACGATAAATTTCATTCAGCCCGGGCATTACTACGGCCAACAAACTGACAACGGTTCTTGGACAGGCTTGATTGGAGACTTGGTTCACAGGAAAGCTGATCTAGTGCCATTCGTAACCCCAACAATTCATCGGATTCCTTTTATAGGTTTCTCCAATCTGGTTCATGTGGCCCGCTTTACATTTTGCTTATCTCCTCCTAAACCATTTAGAGTGTGGAGACCTCTTGCGAGCTCATTACCTTTAACATTGTGGCCATTATTGGCCTCAGTACTCTTAATATTTACATTGCTCTCCTCCGCTAACGCTTACAACATTGCTTATAAACGCTATAGACTCGTCCTTGATATAAAAATTTGTGGAAGATTTTTAAAATCTATGGTTGAGCAACCATGCCTGTCACCACGAAATATTGTCAACAGAATGCTTGTAGCCTTATGGTTTCTAGCAGTTTTCTTCCTTGGCCAGGTATATAAAGGCGACTTGGTTGGTGAGCTGACATATAAAGACGCTGCAAAATTTCCCATAAACTTTATGCAGCTAAGTCAATTTACTCCGAATTACACAAAAGTCTTTTACACAAATAAGAAAACTCTGTCTTATAATATGTTTAGCGAGTCACCTAATCCATATTTGAAACGCATTTCAACGGAATGGGAGCTCAGTTCAGAAAGGAATTACGCGGACCCAACTTCCTGCATGGAAAGAGCCCTTGCAAATGAACGAACAGCGTGTTTGCACTTTTCAGATTTGCTTTTCCTGTTTCAAGCTAAGCAACAAAAGTTTAAGAATTTATATATTTCAAAAACTGCGGAAGTATCGCAAGAAAATTCGTTTGGTATAGTGAAACAATCAATATATGAAGAAGCCTTAAACTGGTATGTTAGTGCGGCCTTTGCATCTCATTTTTTTGGAAAATGGAGTGAAGAATATCTCACAAGAATCAAAATAAAAAATGGACAGAAGGTAGCAACCACAATGGCAGAAGCGGATTTTGCAAAAGGGATGTATGCATGGAATTCGTTAAGAATGGTAGATTTTGTAAACGTGTTTATACAGTTACAAGCCGCTTTTGCTTTGTTTCATTTGTTTTTTAGTTGTGGAGAGATATCGATGTAGTAATATAGTGAACTTAGACAAAGACTCACAGATTACAATATTTTGTACGATGTTGTTTTCAAATGGATACTGTTTTTCGAGATGCAGTTTCAAAATTGTATTCAAGATTTGGACAAAGGTTTTAGGAAAAATTTGTCAGTGATTACTTCCGGTTTACGGTTTACTTGATATTGGAAATGCTGAATTCATACTGGATAACTACTGTTTAAACGTTTAGAACAGTAATAAAATAGTTCAAGTCTAGACGAGAGAGGTCAGAGAGAGACATGGTCTTTCTGTTAAGACAGCACTGAAGTGGATTTACATGTTTGTGACATAATTCATTAAAATGCGTGTATAAACTTAAAACTATACTTAGGTCGCCAATGTTTCTAATCAGCTGATAGATGTAATGGCCAACTTAAATTTTGTTATCAAAGTCGACGCTACATTGACGGCAAGGTCATCTGTTTGATATGCCTATAACGCTTGAAATGCTTCGGATTTTAATTCTTGTCATTGGCTAAATATATCTTGTTTGTAATGTAATCCAGTATAAGTAAATATAGTCTGAACAAAATTATTTATCATAAATCATAAATAATAGAGAAATTAAGCATGAACATGAATGATGAACCATGCATGAAACTGATTGTGGCAACAATTGGCTATTGCACGTTTGCATTCTATTCGTGTTATTTCCTTGAAAATAGATCTTTTGTATCTTTTCAATCTTCCCACAAAACTCAGTTCACAAGGCAAACCTTTCTCAGATGTGCTTCTTGACTTAGGTTGAAACTGACCAAATCATAATCGAATCACTATATTTGGAAGGAGCGCAAGTTACTTTCCGACCTGGACTTTCACTGCTTTCTCCAGATAGAGTAGATTACTAAATGGGACAAGATCACATCAAGCTAATAATTAAATTCAAGTGAAAACAGCAGTTTTTTGTAGTTCTTGTTACATCACGCTTTCACCACTTTCTCCACCTACCTAATTTCTTGTCGTTGTCGCTGCGTCCTAATTGAGAGAAAGGAGGAAAAAATCTCAAAGAGAAAAGTCGCGAATTTTCTCTTTTTCTCCAAAGGGAAAAATAACTGGCATGGATTGTAATTTGAGATTCTGAAATATTTTCTCACAATCTCGCCATATCTCAGGAAGACCCCGCGCTTCTCAACATTTGAATCTCCTCAGCTCATTTGTCAGCTCACAAGTGAACATGCCTTGTGACTACATCAAAAACTTCATCAAACATTCACTGCGACATTTTGATGGAGATTCCGAAAATGCAAATGTAGGTGTACTTGCGAGTAGAAACAATGCAACGTGCTTTCTCTCCTGTCCAAGAGCGTTCACACACAACTCCTCATTTTTATCTCAACAATTCACTGACTAATTTTTCATATCGAGCGCCAATCAGTATCTCAAACTACTCATCTCGTTCGAAAAGCATTTACGTGAATTTAAAAGCTCCAGCAAAATTATATACCCAAGTAATAAATTTTATATTGAATGCTAAAAGCAAAGGCTCCACTCTGGCATGCAACGCTTTTGTGGGGTATTTTTTCCACTTACTATTTGAATTGTTAATTTAGCACTTTAGAATATCAGATTATATGATGGACCTCTTAAAAAAATATTATCAAGTTGAATCTACACGTGAAGATTTTCGGCAATGCGCAGTGCAATACATAGAGTTTTATGAAGATTAAGAAATACCATAAGTAAGTCAAAGCGACTAATGGTTTATATGAAATGTAAACTCTTGACAAAAAAGACAGACTATCACATGCAAAGTTTTATAGTCACGTTGAATGTACAGCCTGCAGACGTGGCCTAAAGTATTTATGTGAATTTGAAAGCACCAGCAAAATCATATACCCTCGTAATTAAATAATGAGGGAGAGAAGGCATGTAAAAGCTTTCACGTTTCTAAAATTACCCACTTTTTATTGGCTTTCACCTCTCAGGATAATAAAAAATAATAGATTTTTTGCTCTCAAAAAGCTCTGAATTAATTACAAAATATCGGTAGCCACTTAAATTCGGGCCATGTTTCTTTGCCTCAGCTAATGGGAATAAAGTTAAATTAATCTTTAGCTATAGATTTCTTATGTGAGAATAATATGTGGGCATCTGCACAAGTTGTGTTAGGAGCTGCTTTCTCATTTCGGATATCTGAAATGCCTTTTAGTTAATCGAATCAATTTATAATTCAACATGCTCGCTACTTTTGCTAAAAGGAATACATATTTCACGAGTGATTAGAGCGATTATGATATGATCTTCTGAAAGTGATGGAAGGTCTTAAAGCAGTCACGACTCACGACTGCTAATGAATACTGAATGTTTTCTCTTTTGGTCACTTTATACAGCTATTAGCACTCCACTACATTTTATTTTATCGCGTCTACCTTCCAGCAAGAATAATCATATTCGGTCGAAGAAACTGTCAGTTCCTCTCTGGACCTTCAGCACTCAAACGTATTATAATTCTTCGTCCACACAATTCTACTAAAGCCATCATCATGATCATCGCAACTGGAACCCTTCCAATTATTATAGGGTTTTGAAAAATTCGCGGTCCCGAGCCCTCATCCCCATCACTTTCCCATTTCCATTCGACTACGACCCAAAAGTGGAGCGATTCTTTGTCAAGCCTTCTTACCCATCTTGGTGGGGACTCGTGGCCTGTTCTATTATGACGGGAGGATCCATACTGACATATCTTCTCAAACTTGTGAAACCGAACATGCCCCTTTGGGAAAGTATCTTTGCTACCTATTTATTCCTTATGTATACAATACTCAACTATTTTGTGCGGTTTCTGCATTTTGAGCGACACTCAGTCTGCCAATTTCTCAATCTACTCATCTCCTTCGAGAAGCGACACGTCCACTCAAAATGTTCGAAAAAAGCTGTTTCCGAACAGTGGCAGAATCGAGAAAGCAAAGTGCTGTCACTTGTGACCCGAATGTTTGTCGACTCCTGCATTGTATTGTCGACGGTGGCGCCACTACTAGCGGCTCTCCTTCCCACGTTACCCTGGAATCCGCTGTCTCCTATTATTGTCGCAATTGGCCCCGAAAGCGTACCCGGAGTTTTAGAAAAACCGATAGCCTACATATTTTGTAATTTGTTGCAGCGGACATATATTCATTTTTTTGTTTTTGGCGTTTTCGTCAATTTCGTCGTTGGAGCGAACGCTTTGAAATGTTGCATTCTTGCTTCTGAAAGGATTCTCATGGCTGAATCAACAGAAACGCAAAATCTGAGAGACGGATTTATGACCAAGTTGACAACTTATCGGGAACTGCAAGTCATCTTCAACTTTTACAACAGCTTGCACAGATCAACGTTGATGGTGGGCGTTCTCTTGACATCCATATTCACTAGCATTACGTACACCTATTTGTGGATTGGGAATTTCCGAGAACTGGAGCCACTCATGTTGTTATTGTGCCTAGTATACTCAACCGTCTGGGCATTTCAAATCCTCGTTGGATTCGGAATGGCGGCAAAAGTTTACATGGCATTTGGCAAAGCCCGCTTCAATATCAGTTCAAAACTGAAGCTGGAGAAGGTCAGGGTTGGGAATTTTGGTGGAAAACGGAACGATAGGGACTGGATTGAGCGGTTTTGGAAATCTTGTCCGGATTTGAGAGTGGAGTTCTTTGAAGGTCACTTCTTTGATGCGACGACGCCACTCGTCATCTTTCAGTTCTGCTTGGACAAAATGGTATCCTTAATTCTTTTGCGAGAGTAAATCGTAAGGAGCAAGCAGTAGAATCCCCAAAAAGGTAAGTATTCACAAAAGCTTGTGCCAACATAAAATATAGGTATGAAATACTAAAAATATTTTTTTGTTTTTTCATAAGTGGACGTTCAGCAAAAACACACGGAAATTCCTACGGGCTCTCAGCGGAACAAAGTTTACTTATTGCTTTCACTTTACAATATTCTATAAGGGTACTACTTACTTATTACCATTTTTTCTTTAGGTTTAAACCACATACAAAGCTTACTTCAAATAAGGGTGATATTATGCTCGGTGATTTGCTAGGATATTAGCTATATGGAATTCTAAGCAAATTTTAAGTTGCTGTAAGTTTAAGTGATTTTTCAAGAGTGCTTCAAAATTATTAATTTTTATCAAATCTTAAACTTTTACAAAGTTGATCATCCTCGAGTGTTAATATTCACCACATTTAAAAAGTTTGTAAAAACCTTATAAAATTTGATTGTATTGCAAAGC
>JAQIXW010002711.1:0-14748 GCA_034700685.1 Willowsia buskii | reverse complement strand
AGGGGTCGCGGTCGGTGTTGTCCACCTTCTACATTTTAATCTTTTACCTTTTACTGGCTTATTTTTAAACAATAGATGGGCTTAGTGATCTGACAATTCCACAGTCGGACACGGCCAGTCTACGGTATTATGTATATCCAACTATGCTTTTTGTATATAGTCCTTCCTCTCGCAGTCAGTCAGGTCAAAACTTTAGCGTTTTTCATTGGGTGCTATTTTTACTATTACCTATAGAAGCGCTTGTATGAATATATTGGTGCAGTGGTGTAAATAGATTCACCTCTGTATCCTGTTTGGAGGCTGACATAAGATACCAAGTCACAACTGTGTACCCTTATCTAGCGAGTTTAATGAAAATGTCGAATTGGACAGCTGAACAAGACCAATCTTGAATTAAAATCTATGATGTGCAGCAAACGTTTCAAGACCAGGTGCCATACTATCTGTTTATTACGGTACAGCGATGCATGCGTACCAGAAATACTAGCTTTTACTTTTTGAAATTCCTTTTGAAATAAAAAGCATCTAATTTAAACTTTTGACTTACCGTCGAGTTCGTATAATGTCAAGAAAGTGTCAAGACAAAAACTTCCTGTCGTTCCAAGTATGTATCTGAAATGAAACAAATAAATACAATTTATCATAATATGCCTAGCAAAGAAATACATACCGAGCAAAATAATAGGCAATTAACTCTGGTATTAACATGAAAAAGCTTTTGACTTTTTCCAGAATTTAGTAATTAAAAATATCTAGATTTTTCATTCCAATGTAGTAAAAGGTTTAAAATAGCTAACAAAATGAAATACTTTCATTTTCACAAACAAAACTGTCGAAATAAAGTGCCCACACCGCAGCAGGTATTCATCATCTAGGTTCATAAAGAACACGTAAAAAGAATTTTAGTGCTACGTGACATAAAATGAAAATCAGGTCATCATTAAATACGAATATTATGGAGTGCTGCATGTTACTGCACGAAAACATTTTCATAATAGTTTGTACATGGTAATGCACACGCACAGGTAGAAGGCGGCATTCATGAAAGGAAAATTTAACTAGGATTGCCACCTCCATATCATCATGATCATCGAAAAACGAAAAAGTCATTGTTGTGGATTCCATATTTTTTGGTATGTACAAAATAACATTTCAATGTTTTTAATTATTTCGTTCTTTTACCCATTACAGGTGCTGGTCTCTCCCTGCCAGAAGATGACAGCTAAAACTGCCATAATTTTTGTAGAAACAAAACCTACATGCATTACACCACCATAATACACCCGTCGTTGATGTCAGCAGCACAAACACTCAGAAATGGTACATGTACAACATTCAACAACAAAAAAACATCAACACGAAAAGAAGAGAAAGAAGACTAAATAAGATATAGCAATGTAATTACATATGTTTGTGGTAGATACATTATTGTATAATATATGGATTTGCTGTATAAAGATAAAAAGTATATAATGTACTCCAAAATAAGAATGTTTTCTGTATAAAAACATCCTCACGAATTAGATGTATCCAGATCCAGTGAAACTGGAGAATACTTTAACTTCAGCAACGGTGATGATAAGAGGAATAAGTAAGTGGTAATAAATGTAGAGGGTAGATACAGTAGTAGTTTATGTTGTAGAAATGCGTGTCTCGTTATTTAAAGACTTTCATATAGTACGTACAAGTTACAAAAATAATATTGGAATACGAGTTGCATGTATAAATTTACGAGTGATGCTGATGATAGTTATGTGTCTGGGTATGTACATTACCTTTGTAGGTAGGTAGGTATATATCTTTTTACATGTGCATTTAAGTCATCTTGGCCTAGTGGTGGTAACGCGTTATTATTGTGAGGTAAAGAACTCCAAGTCACGTCAAGTCAAGGTTGAAACCTGTGAGAAATTTATGGCCGACTTTTCCAAAACGTGAAGAGAAGAAAGAAGGAAGCCGAAGACCAAGAAGATGGTGGTAACAGTAGAAGAAGTCTCTTTGTATGTAACTTTTTATCGTGATTATGTATTTCTACATAGGTATTAGCACGTTCTTTAGCTAGATATCCGAAACATGAGGGCATAATAATGTAGATATTATAAGTGTGTAGTTTATAAATAATATATGTAAAATGTATATCAAGAGCAACAGCAGCAGGAGAAGTCAGAAATGAAGGAAACTGTTGAGATGAGAAGAAAAAAGGAAAAGGCAACTGAGATCACCTAGCAGTCAACATCTTGGATTAACATTTTCATGCGTGAACCTCTTTTCTATACAAAGCTTGTAGTAGCTATTCACTTTGTTTTTAAGATGCTTGTACTTCAAAACTACATATTTTGATAATTTTTTAATAATATATTCCTATGAATTGAATTCTACGAATTAATGAAATTCTAAAAGATTATAATGGGT
Source organism: Willowsia buskii (assembly GCA_034700685.1). Classification (NCBI taxonomy): domain Eukaryota; kingdom Metazoa; phylum Arthropoda; class Collembola; order Entomobryomorpha; family Entomobryidae; genus Willowsia; species Willowsia buskii. The sequence goes on along the minus strand of JAQIXW010002711.1, from coordinate 12,339 downwards.
AGCTATATTCTTTAAATATTCTATCACGTGTAAGGAAATGTATATATTCCATTTCAAGATTTTTTCCATTAAAAGATGAGTTTATAAGTTTTATTAATAGTATTAGATACAATATATATAATTATATTGTTTAAAAATTATTTAAGTTCCAGGCATATTTTTACTTTTTGCATTGCTCCAACACTCACAAAATTGCGAATTTAATTTAATAAAAGATGGATGCATGCACAACTGTTATACTAAAATCTCACTTATCTGTATGAATAAAAATACTTGTAAAATGTTACCCCAAATATTATACTCTATGCAAGGGAGTAAACCAGTCAGTAAGGTAAACTGCAGAAGAAAAACAATCTATCTCGTATCGATACTTATGCTAACTTAACTCGTTCGCCAACTCATTCAAGATCATGTCTAACATTTTGCAAAATGATTTATGGCTCCATTTGTATATTCAAATGTGTTCGTTCATACACCTATATAGTAGTTAATATTTGCTGATAACACTATTACAGTGTCCCCCACTAAAAATTCTGCGTAAGAATGATAGCAATACTGTACTACCCACAAATATTTTGGTATAAAAAATTAGAGTATATATATCCTGTAACCTGTTAGATGTTTTTTGCATGCAAAAAAAAAGAGTTTATCGGCAGTGTGAACGAAACGAGTGAACTGAAACATGAATTTCATCTGTGTAAAAAAGCTAACTTAACAGAAATCATGTTCTACACATCGATATGATAACAAAACGAACAGGATGCCAAAGAGACTCTGCCATAGATTATGCTGATTTTGTGATGTGAGCAAAGAAATAAATGGATTGGAGGAGGAATAGTTTTCAAACACGTGTACATGTCTTCTGCTATATGGACATGTCAATGTTTTGTAATGAAATGAACAAGGCATTTATTACACTACCTTCAAATTGGTTGCAATAACCATATTGTATGTCACCGTGTGTTCTCTTCTGCAAAAATGTAGAAGTAATTTTTTTGTATGAGCTGAGTATAATACAAAATACTTTTGCATGTAATGACGACTAGATTAGAAAAGACGAGCCAAGTGCAATGATATAAATAAAAGTATAGAATGTAAAAAAAACATGTGCAACTTGTTGAGCAAAAAGCATATTATATTGAAGTAGACTTTGTGTGTACACTTTCAGCATATTATGTAGGTTCCTAGTTTTCCTGTCATGTGGGTCTATCTAAATTTCTAGAAATACTACTCGTGGCTAGTACATTCATTACCTATTCTACTTGTATTTGACAGTTTTATCACCCAAACAAACCAGAATTCTGCCGTGCATATGACAAAAGGAAACCAGATTACCCGACAATATACGATGTCGTTTTGGTCATTAAGGAAAATATAATATATACATATAACACAACAAACAGAAAAAAGTAAATAAAATTCCCTGTCCACCTGTATAAGCTATTTATATCTGCTTGGTATATGCTTATAAGTTACTTTACGTATAATAATTGCTAGTGTCAATATCATGATGATGATACTGTTTGTTCAATTGTTTGACGTTAACTAGCACATTGTTTTCTGATGCTCAAGGTTTGTTAGCTTAATGAATTTTAATGGAAATTGTGCACGCTAAATTTAAAGGAACTGAAAATAAGTAAAACATTCATAGAATTGTCTACATTTTCGATAACTTTAGATTTACCAGGAGTCAAAATATTTGTTTGAAGCAAAATGTGCGCGCTAAAACATGAATATCCTTAAATTAAAATAGTTATGTTTCACGTACAGATTAATGTTATTAAATGTTATTTAAAGGGTACGTTAAATGGATAGACCACCTTGAATGTAGTTTGATCCATCTGCTAAGTCATATTGAAATATGTTTTTTAATGCTCATGATTGGTATACTCATTTGAGCCCAGAAGAACAGATCGTGCATTTATCATATTTTCTAACGAAAAAGCCTGGAACCCCCTGAAAGAAAGTACTGCACATGGCACTGACGCAGCCGGGGGCATTCACTCAGCCGATTTTGCTGTGCATCATACACATGGAATCCCTAATACCCGTAGTTCTACGTATTTCAAGATAATTAATTTCATACATCATACCATCATATGAGCCCACCTGGTCGAATGATGATGTGTTGCTTACATCAGCAATACCAATTCATCAGAACATTGTTACAAGCGCTTATACAACCTATGCATTCTCTATCTTTACTATTCTTTTCTTTCTTACGTACTGCATAGTTTGCATATTATTAGGATAGAAATAGAAGCGCATATAGTGACTTCGAATTGCAATGACATCCCATTTCCCTTTCTTATATTAAAATCGTCAACCAGTATAAGTATGCCACGCATGGGACACCACGGCTATATGTAACAAGACAAAAAAGAAAGCTGAGTCACCACCGTCACAAAAACACCACCAAGAGGCAGATTTTCATGATAATCAATTATCAGAATCAACCAAGGGAAACCCCCTCTTGTACATCAAATGAAGCAACCATTTAAAACACGCATCCCATATCACATTCTGCCTTTTCTTAAATTTTGATTAAATAAGTGCCAAAAAAACAAAACAAAATCGCACGCATTTTAATTCAGAAAATGCGTAAGAATCAGTTACACGTAATCCTTTAATATGCTATTGCAAATCTATGTATGTTTTTTCTCGCATGTACGATCACGATTATAATGATTGTTGTAGTTTGATTTCAACAAGCACAGAATCCCTATAGATTGTACTGTATAAATAAATTTCTTACACTCACACAATACCAGTAAGACATTTTCCGGGTTGTTCATTTAATAAAGAAAATGTACCATGAGCAAAGAAGGAAAAGTGAGAGGTTTGTCGTGAATTGGATTCCTTCGTTACTTCTCTATATGTATATACTACTTAACTACCTAAACATTTTATGTATATGTGTCTGTATATCTTATGTATAGGTAAGCATATACGTAACGTACACGATGCATCATCATCATCACCACTAGTTATTCTTCAACCAACAGAAGCAGCAGTAGTCTTTCAAAGCTTTTGTTATTCTTTTGTGGATCCTATATCCAATGCTTCGAGTTTTCGGTGGGACGCGAATAATCTGACAGCCAGAAGTGAATTATGGGTTTCCTTCGTTTTCAAACCTCCTCACAACAAACGGGACGACGGACGGATGGGAACGAAAGAGAGAAAGAAGAGTGAGTGAGCTGCCAGTCGGGGAATCGGGAAAACTTTGTGCACTGCATGCTATACATATTATACACGCAGTACACTTACATGGAAATATAAACATTACTATAAAAGAGAATGTGCAGTAAGACAGCATGTGCACAAGGTATACTTCAACAACATTACGTATCGGCATGGTATATCCATTATTATTATTAATACCACATCCCACTTTCCAGATCTGGTGCAGTAAGAACATACATAAATATTTACAACGAGCAGTGTAACGCAAACGTACATCATAAGTTAAGGTAAACGCATATTAAGTACATACATCAATAATGTATGTACTTAATATGCGTTTACCTTATGGATTTATTGTAAAGCTAGTAACATTACTATATGTATGAAATTATGCATATCAAGTTTAGTTACATAGGTATACTATTGACTATATGTATAACTATATGCCTATGTCATACAATCGTTATTTTTTAAGTTTTACATTCTACTTATATTACATTGTCTCTTTTTTGAAAGACGATATATATGCGACTCTTTCTGCCTGCCACAACAGGATCAGCATCGCACACTGACGACAGCGTAATAATAAGAAGCAAGAGTTGAGAGCTTGAACATTTGAGGGAGACCTCTTCGCTCTATTACATGGGGAAGAGTAGAATCAAATTCGAACTTACGCTTCGTTTTAACTTACTATTTTTGCTCCTGCAGCTCAGTAGCATAGTAGTCGAAATTTTGATCATATGATACATACCTAAGTTCCGTCATTATCACAGAAAAAGGAAGCAGTAGAAAAGGAAAGACGGCTCCAAAGGAACTTCTCAAGTTTTGTGTGTACACGTCAAACAGAGTGACGCTTTTCTATGAACCTACTAGAGACCATGTAGGCGGAGAACATACCAGATACACTATACACTGATACCCTTCCAATGGGCTATTTTGTTTTTATTAGTTAGTTTTACCATCTTCTATTTAAGCTTTTCCATTAAAGTACTACGTGTGCACTAGAGTTGCATTTTCTCCTGATTTTTCCCTTACGGTTTTTTCGTTTTCATAATAAAAAACAAGAAAATTTTCTCCTGTTTTATAATGATATGTAGGTAGACAGATAATGTTGGATGAATCTGAGAAAATTTTTGTAGCACTGCTACTAGGATCGGACAGAATGGAAGGTGCACTAAGGAGTCGAAGCAACAGCAGCAGCAGTCACTTGCAGGCATGCAGGGAATGAGGAAAGTGACTGCTTTTTCTATCTCTTTCGTTCTTCCCTTTTTACTCCTGTGCTCTCACTGGAAACTTTCCTTTGCGAGTTTTCTTCGTAAAAACGTCATGCCAGTTTCCTTTCTTGCTAAGCTGTCAAGCAGTCAGCCAGCCAGATAGAAAGAAAGGAAAAAGAGGCAAGCTGATGCAGCAAGCATCAAAAGAGCAGGCCAAACAAAACCGGATGAGTATGATTTTTTTCTTATGGTTTCAAGGGGAAGTGAATATATGTCTAAAATATGATTTTGATATTCACATATTGTATATTATGGTACATATATATTCATAAAGCCGATTCAAATGGGATATACCCCTACACCCTAGATAAGATGCATGCACCGATAACACACCTTAGAATATATATAGTTTCCATTATGATGCGATAATATTGATTATTGATTAGGTTTTTTTGGTGGGTATTCCTAAATAAGTGAGAGTAAAAAGTAGTATGAAAATTAGAACATTCGTATATTCCCGATTAGCCATGCGCCTTTTGTTATTCCAAGTATATACCTAGATATAGTATTTACATTATGATCTGTGTTGTTGTTCTATTGTGTTTGTTTGTAAGCAGAAGTGTTGCTTCGTTGCATTAGTGTGAGTATTAGTCAGTAGAAAAGTGTATTATTTAAGTAGATGCATCGTGTACCGTGTGGCACAAAATAAATAGACAGTTCCACTCCCCTGAGCCAAGGCTCCCAAAATCCCGGTTACATTTGCTAAATTGGAGATCCGCCTCCAACCCGTCTCCCATGATGATGTCAAAATTTGAGATGGAAAATAATTGGAAAATCCCATTTCTCTCTTTTCTCTTTCCATCCTTGCCACACGTTATATAACATTTTGTGAGAGAGCATAGCAAAATGAATATCTTCTCTCTTCCATTTCCTCGTTCGTGTGATAGGAAAGCGACATGGACAGAACAGGCAGCCGGCGAGGGAGAGAAGGAGACTGGCAGGAAGTATTTTGTTTCAGTGTTAGTTCGCTGTTGTGTACAAAAAGCCTATTTCTAATAGATATAGTAGATAAATATAAAATGCTGGAAGCGTTGTATATTTTTTACCATTTCCAACTTCACATGAATCGCCGGAGTGTTTGAAAAAGGCAGAAGCAAAACAGCCGTGTTTACAGTGTGACAGGCATGTGGAATTGCTTAGAATATGGGAAAGAAGAGCTGCGACAGCTAAACCCCAGAACTCCAGAGAGGAATCCAAGTGTATGGCTATGGCTATTACTACATGATTCAGGGTTGTATAGTCATTCAGAAGTATGCAGTGTTCTTTTGACAGTGAAACAAGAGATTCATACGATGCGATGATGAGCAAACGTCTTTCCTGTATATGTATATTAAGTTCTCCTACCCCATACTTCTGTAGTCTTTTAGACATGTACTTTACTCACTCATCTTCAGCAACGGGCGAGTGATAGAGATGGAAATGATAAACGAAGTTCACGGCACTCCGAGTTTGACATGGGGAGATACCAATTTTATGCTGTCCGGCTGGGTTTTATAGCTGCTGAAATTTAACTGAAAAATATACAAAAACTTATAGTAAACTATTTTAAGAATTTAATTTCTTTCCCATCAGCTCATGAATTAGACAAAGGTTAGTTAGACTAGTAATGTCATCAAACAAATTATGTATGTTCGTTAGAAATCGGTAGCTTCATATTAAATACAGTTAGTGTGAATTACGAACTTGATTATTGCTTTGATTATGACCAGCTAATGACGAGAATGAAGTGTCTGTCATCATAAAATTGCAATATAAAAACTTGCTAGTTATATTTTATTGCCATGTACTTAAAACACCATTTCTTGAACTCAGTAAGAGGTTCAAACTAATGAATTAAGGAAACACCCTTTCATTCCAAACAACATACCCTGGTACTCATATACTTTCACAAGTCAAACCGCAAGCACATAATAATCAGCTTCCTTTTAAGCGATTTTATTACATGAACATCCTTATGACTTGCCACCACCCTTACAATAGCATAGTAGCCCTCAACTAGCAGTTTTTATTTGGAGCTTAATACTTTGTGTATTTCTCCCTGCGTCGTGCAGGAGTGATGAGCTCTGCATTTCATACATCCGCTGAATGTGTCTGCGAAATGAACGTTGTATGCTTGTTTTTAACTCTTTATACATTCATTATGCTAAGATATGCCACAATAATAATATTAAAACAGAAGTAGATCCATAAACTACAACAGCAGCAGCAGAACGGTTGGCTGATCAAAATTATGATGAGGGCAGCAATTACACACGCAAAAAGGACATCCCACTCATTAAAATTATGGTATTGTAATGGTGTTTAAGCTGTACTTGTGAGGTAATTATTAAGTCATAAATGGCTATCTCAAATCCTCAAGGACCACTTAATTACTCGTCTTTTTATTTATTTAGCTCTTGATTGAATATATCAAATGATTTGGAAGCTTGTGTCTCTAGTCTGGTGAAGTTCAAGGCATACTTAAATAACACAAAATGACAATGACTTTATTAAGAGTTATCATTGATTTTTGACATGAAATATTACAGCGGTAATTGATAACTGTAAGGGCAAATAACGTGACATGTTTTTAATATCATTGGTTCATTCGCTCTTTCATTGATTCAGATAGTTTACTAGATGAAAACTTGCATGATGAGAGTGAAACAATAAAAGTTGGGTTTATAAATATTTTTTGATTTAAGTACACGAGCCAGCAGTTTTCTTTGGTATATTAGGGCACTCCAAGTTCTAATTGTAACTTTCACAGAGTAAGCAAAACGCATGGTAAGCGTATGAGAAAGGCTATCAATTTATGCATTTATGATTTGTTGTGACGGTGCCCTCATGCACTTTTAGAGCTTCGCTTCATGAAAGCATAAAATCAGAAGAGAAATAATTTAGGAGGTCTTGCCCTTGACTCATCAGTCGGAAATGAGAAATAAACTGAATATGAGTTATGAACATGTTAATCTGCCTTTTCAGTCTACCACAACAACCGTAAATAAATATTTTACTAAATTCATACGTACGCTCAAAACGGATCTTACTATTCTTTTTTTAATTTCAGCGGCATAACATTCCTATATCTCCATATATGCACATATACACATCAACTTCATGAGTGTCTTTCACAATTTATATATAGGATCATACGACAGAAAGTATGTAAGTTAACTCTGTATACATAAAAAGCACACTTCATGAATGGGTTGTTTGAATATACCCATCTTCGTTCACTCAAGCCAAACGAAAAGGAAAAAAGAAAAATGCGTTCAGTTGAGTCGAAAAGTAATAATTTTTGTTAGTCATCATACCCATAGCTCATATAACAATTTGTGTAATTCTTTTTCTCCCTCTTTTTTTAGGTTTCGCCTGTCTGCTGCTTTCCTGTCTACATCATGTCCTTCTCTTTATTTTTATGGACGAAGAATCATCACTCTACGTAAGTATAACACATGTGCGTATAGGGTGGTTGGATATGGTACAGTTCATGATAATAGCCCAAATTTACTCTTTCAGGCCTTTATGTACGGTGAAATAATAAGAAGTTACATGTTTAAGCTTGATAATCAAGAAAAATTTAATGCACCCACAAATAATAACGTGTTGGCATATTATAGTTTATCTATTTTGTTTAATGATTAACTATCCATGTAATGACGTATGTCTTCCAAGAATAAGATATGTAGTAATCAAAAATCTATCTTCCTTAATTCAAAGCAAGACTACCGTAGACGCAGAATCATGATGATGGTCATGACTAAAGAAGAGGTGGAATATCGTTTTATTAAATTGAATTGAAAACATAACTCTCATTCAGTAATTTGAAATACACTTTTTCATATTGCTTATAAAGTGTAAGTTATGAAAATCTGAAATTATTTTAAATAGCTATTGGCCCAGCAGATTTATGAAACTCTATATGAATAATATCTAAAACTGGTAAAATTATTACTAACATCATTTTTAAGTTTACCGACCTGTAATTTCTAAACACGTTGTATATATGCTCTCCGTATCAGACTTTTCACAACAGCGCAAATAATTATGGGTATGTTCATTGTAGATATTCTACGTATACATTACGATAGATAAATTACGGGGAAAACTATTAATCATAATTATTAAATAATCTCAAACCCAGGTGGATCAACTTACCTACCACTGATTGTTTACAGTAGCTATTTTTGGCAGCACACAACTGAGTAAAACTTATAACTGTGAATTCACCACTAGCGGTAAACTTTTAAAACGTTCTTAAAACAATCGAATTCATTTTTAAGAATATATTTCATTTGATTTGTCGAAGCCATGAGACATGTTGTAAATTTAGTACAAGCAAAATAGTCTACAAACTCTAAAATGTAAAAACAAGTCTTTTTCCGGCACGTCATTTTGGCTTTACTTGATGTAGGTTAGTTTTCACTTAAAATAACCAAAGTAAACAAAATGAAAGATACAGTAAATTATTATTTTTAAGCATCTTGTCCCCTCCTCTGACTCAACCCTCATTCCAGCATTATTTTTAAAATGTACACTCATTCCATTATATTATTTAGAAGGAACCGGAACAAACTAAAAGTAGAGGGGAAGTAGATCGTCATGAGCGGCTGGATGGGAGCAACCGGAAGTTATACAGAAACGGCTTTTATCATTTATAAAAATGTAACAAGCATAGATGGAAACCAAGTCCTTTATTGTCACAAGAATAAAAAATGTGATTCGTTTCAAAGACTACTTTTAAGAACAAAAACATGGCTGGTTTGTAGCACTAGCACTGATGATTACGAGCTTGAGTTGTAAAGCATGTACGCTTAGTAAGTAAAAACATTTCACAGTACCCTCTATATTGCCCATTTTAAACGAATTTAGATGTCAACTATTTTTCTTCTAATCTTCAAAAATCTGTCTTAAATATAAAGGACAATTTTTTTACATTTAGAAATATTCATTTATTTCTGAAATCACAAACTTGCACAACACCACCACCAACTTCTTAACTCTTTCACCCTTTCTTCATGATTGCTTAACAAAGTAATGCATGGGGTCCCTCTTTCAGGTAATGTTATACTTTAACAGTTATTCAGTTATTGAATTGTGCTATAGCACAGAAATGTAAAATGGTCTGTTTGGGTGGCAAGAAATCTTGTAAACTTTTATGCTCTCAATGTCTCTTAACAATGCTATCTGGTAAGTACTCGGGTCATATTTTTTAAACGTTTTAAACCATCTCTTGGAAGAATTGCCCAAAAACCTACATCAGTGAGTAATACACTTCCTACTTGGTAAGGCCAATATAATACCTGACCTAGCACATCGTGTGTCCAGCTCCAATTTTTGCGTCTATAAAACATAAAGAATGAGCATCTCTTTACTTTAGAATTTTTACTGGAAAAGTCACACAAATGATTTTATGACATTGACATTCATTGTTGAAAAAACCAACAGCAGGCGTAAAATATATGTGTGCACAATAGTGCTACACTGTACGACCTAAGCTGTGAATCCAAGTCTCCAGGCAAAGTCCAGAGTGAACATGTTTTATGGTTTTATTGCACAACAGAACGGGATCATATTTTTTTCCTTTATCGTAAACTCAATAGCACAGCAAAGATGAAGCAAAGGTTCACCCTCAATAACAGCTAGTGAATGGATACAAGCAGGCCAGTTGTAAAAAAATAAAGTAAGCTTACGTTTTTCGTAAGTTACATATTTTGAAAGTAAGCATTTCAGTTTGGACAGCGTTTTTCTTTCGCCCCTAGCTTGGTGACAATTCCTCAATCATCATTCAAGTAGCATCAAAGCGTTGTTCAGTTCACCTTTGGGGAATGATGGCATGATGATTGACACATTCTCCAAATCCATAGGTAATAAATGTAAATCATGTTTTTGATAGTCCAGTTGCTTACTTACCTTTTTATTCAAAAGGGTTAATCTACAATCTACCTACCTGTGCCGTAAATCGTACTGTATAATGTGTAAAGTTGATCTTGAACATGAAAAAGGACCAGTCAACGAACTAGGTATACATGCAAGTAAAACATGAACACTAAACTATAGTTGCGTAATCCACAGTGCAATACGTCCTTCCATCACGTATTTATGATTGAAAAGAGAGACACCTTAAAAATTAGGAATGAACTGTTTGGAGATGATGACTGGCTTGATTTTTTTGTCAGAAATTAGGCCTCTGCGGTAAACTATGAGAGGGAGACTTGAGAGCTTCTGATACTGTGAATACTGCTGTCTTACCATGTATAATTTCCATGCATGTAGGCGCTGGTAAATATATATGTGTAGTGTAGGTATATATTTTACAATTCTCAAGATGCGAGAACTATCTATTATATTAATAATGATCATAATTCATAATAATAAAAAAGCTGCATATTAATTTATGATGCGGTTACTCCTCAATTAAAAACTAATAATAGTTACTCTGATACATCCTAATCCCCACCTTCTAGCTGTAAAATATAACATTTCCACAAGTTTACGATGCGATTGAAATTAGTGTGGCATCCGGAAAACATAGTAAGTAGACATGAGATAACAATGCAGCCATAATCATTTTAACTGTTGCGCATATACCTACCGACATAAACTACAACATGAATTTCTGCTTATATCACATTTTGTACTTGAAAAGGATATCAAAAGCAGGAGTAAATATAGGTACATTTTTTTGCTATCATGATGAGAACCTAGACGGTACAAATTACTCTTGTGTTGTTTTTCTCTCTTCTCATCATCATAATTTCGAATCTTATTTATCAACAAAAGCTCAAATCCACCTGTGAAGGAAGAAAAAACTTGCTGATAATAATTAATATAATACTTCACTACTCCTACTTCACATACGCACCCCGCGCATCACATCCTTTATTCAATTGTGTGCAAACTATGTATGAAAAGTGCTTTCTCGTTAAACTAGTTCAAATCCTGCTTTGCCTCATTTATTGTCGCTCTTCATAATCGCAGCCAGTGAAAAGCTGCGATTATTAAGTGTAGACATGTGTTGATGTCTGTGTCAAAATGCATCACTCAGGTCGGGGCCGAATCTTGGGGTCAGTACCTCTCCATTTGAACCGCAACAAAAATGTTCTTTCCTTAGTGGTCTTTACCTTCCCTATTCGTGCATCGTATTAAATGATAAGCGCTTTCTTTAACTGATATCACGCATCACGTATTTTAGCTGATCACAGGCAACTCCTCCTCAACTCAACGCATGACATTATGTGTACCTCCATTGAAGCCTTTCATTCCATCCGTATGGATAACAGCTTTGGTTTTCCTCAACTTATGGATTAAAGGATTAGCACTTTAGAAAACTTTGCTTCATTCTATTAATATTTTACGGGCATATGTAAACTTTGAAAACTTCCCAGTTTCCCGTATTATCATTTATATTAAATCGGTATTATGCGTGTGCCTGAAAAAAAATAATTGCACCTTCATCTACATAAATCCGTCACTTTGAGACTTAGCAGATAATATTCCCAGATAATAATCTCACTCATGCACACGAACAACAAAGTAAGACTCATTGAAGGTATTTGCAGTTAAATGTGTGCATAATAAAAATCATACGTGCAATCAGGTAAGTACTCTTTAAAAGTCATATTTACGTAGGTATTTTCAAAAGTAACCGGTCAACTTTATTTCGCTCTCATTTTAAAACGCCTTGACATATTTAATCAATTTTTTCTACATAATCTTCCCCTGACTCGTACACACGTTTTCCATATATCTTCAAGGGTCTAGATGCATCTGGAGCAAAATGCCGAGCCTCGACCTTTATGGCCTCTTTTTTTGTTTTTATATTATTTTCAACTTGTTCGTCCGAGTTATACTTTCCCCCACGTAAGTAAATTTTCAATTTAAATAACAACAAGCAGTC
>JAQIXW010002710.1:0-14751 GCA_034700685.1 Willowsia buskii | reverse complement strand
TTTAGCCGTGATGTCCATGGTGGCCGCCAACATGATGCCTCACGCCCCACTTTTGCATTAAAATTTTAAAGTAAAAAGTTAGTGAAACTCATACCATGATTTTAATCAAATTGCCTTAAGATATTTTTTGATTCCTCAAATATCACCTTGAAATTGGCGTAATGATCCGTTTTTGCATATGTATATACAGGGCCGAGGTACGCATAGCCGTGATGATGGTGCCCATGATCATCTCCTCGACGAAATCTCATAAGTACTGGTACAACTGTTTTGAAAAAGGTACCAGTATGCATTCGAAGTAGCAAGATTAATAATTGTCACCAAAATGTCAATAGTTCTTTTTTGCATGTTTTTTTTTTATAAAAAAGCGATCGATGATGGTCATTCTGTTTTATTAACAACTATTTCGTTATACAATAAGCGCACTTGGCAAATACTTCTACTTTACTACTTCAGCATGTAACAATCAACAACAATACTTTAACAAAATTACAACAAAGCTACTATAAATTCTACTATAATATATACTGGGTGTAAATAGCTCGTTAGTTTTGTAGCAATCGGGTTATTACTTCATGATGTTATAATTTAAACAACAGCAACACCTTCCTGAGATGGAATTCCAGCTTCCACAAAAAAAGATCTAATATAAAATATACACTTAAGCTTCAATCAGCTTATCCTTTCCATCCCCAGCCATAAACCTTGTGTCGAACTCCCCATTGGAAGTTAGCCCATGGATCGGTACGAACGTAGGTGAAGACAGGTCCTACAGGTGGGTACCAGCCCCAACCTCCCTTGTGGCCACCACCTCCGTGGGCATAACCAATGCTGTCACGTCTGGTTCTGGTCAAAGCATTAGCTGCTTCCTCAGCGGTATACAAATCTACTCACAACAACAACAACAGCCCAACAATCAAAGTTAATAGCTAATTTTTATTACCACAAATGACAAAACATTACGTTTCTAACTACGCATACTCAAGAAATCTGCATACTACTAACACAAAATATGAAGACATCAATCTTTCCCTTTGAAACTAGCCAAGCGTTCAACCATGAAAATACTACTAATCATTCCATTCATTTTCATTTTCTCGCTATGAAAAAACTCTTCATGCGTGAATTAACAACTTTTTTAAGACATAAGAAGAAGTTAGTACTCTCACTTTTTAAAAAATCTACAAAGCATATATATAGAATTGGCTACTACATTAAAAGGCGACTCAATATTTTTTTTTTAATTATGCATCGACAGCGTCTAATCTGCTTGTTTTCTTACCATTTCTGACGAAAAGTGTAACTGATCAAAACATATCGGGTTTCACAGCTAATGTGGTATTATTGACATGATAAACTTGAATCCGTAGTTCTGTTTTTGTCTTGGAATATATTATTTTTGTATATTTTTTAAAGTTTAGCAAAAGTTCACGTACCATCAACGGAAGTTTCCTGTTGGTCTGCTGCGGGTTCCATTTCCTCATCGTAAATAGATGATGGAGCAGCTTTGACTAGAATGACACAAGCGACAAGCAAGACAGCGAGAGCTGCCCACTTTGCCTACAACAAAGAAACAAACGTTCCATGAAAATCGCACATTCCCAATTTACGAACACTTTAATATGAGAATTCTTTCAAGTATTATGTGTAGTTTCCAAAAATATCTTCTTACCCAAACAGAAGCCATATTGGCTAATATATTTTTCTTAAAGAAACACTAATACAGTTTTAACTTTTTTCCTGAAGAGGAGAACCACTTGAACTTGAGTTTTGCCTTCTTGAGTCTCCAACTTGAATGAGTTTGATCACTGGCTAACTCTCCACTTTTATATATTCTCTAAACTTTCATCCCATCGTATTTAAACCATATCAATCATCCTCAGGATGATGACGCTGATGATGATGATGATGTGTAATTACGTTGTTGCTGTTACGTCTATTCCTCTACAGTTTGTAATATAAAAGGGAAATCTCACTTTTTTTTAGAAAAAAAAAGAGTACATTTTTTAATTTAAAAATAGAGAGGAGATCGAGCAAGTCGATTTCCAAAATTATCTTGATGAAGATAGATAATAATACATGCTTTACATTTATTACATTGAGGAAAAAAGTTAAATTTAATCTGTACTATAGCTTGATGTGTATTTTTCAAATTGCATTAATGATTAAGTTCTTTAAATTAGGCATCCCATGAAATTTGAGCCGCCTTGATACATTTTAAACTCATCACATCACTGCTCACTTCAACTTACACTTACAGTTTTGCAGTAAATAGATCAAAAAGCTTAGACAGACCACTGCCACATTTCAGTGAGCACAACCATAATACCATCAACAGCATAGCAGTATCTCTCTCTCTCTCTCTCTGCTCCTCAATTTTGCATTTTCTTCATTTTATTTAAACATAATAATATGCCATTAAAATGTTTTGAGATATTTAGTAAACATAGTAGTGTACGATATTGAAGTGATATGAAAGGAAATTTTAATTTTTAACTGCCAATGCAGCTTGAGTCTTTGATGAGTTCACCGCACGTTTTTTTGTAAAGGAAAAGTCAAGCAAAATCATTCTATCAACAATGATCATACATGTAGCGAAAGAACGGATAACTATCTATCACATAACCGTTGCGGTTTCTTCCTTTAAACTTGCATTGGTGAAGTCGTGTCTAAAACGCAGTGCTGTGTAAGTTTTTAAAAATGATTTCAATTTCTGTTTTAAATATTAAAGTGGTCTTATAGTTAAAAGAACATTGCAGTTTATTTAATTTGTTTTGTAAGTTGCCTGCTTGCACTGTCAATAGCATTGTAATTTTTAATGCATACGTCTTATCATTCAATTTATTTTTATTTATTTTTGCATAGATGCAAATAAATATTGCATTTTTTGCAAAATGCCATAATGTTTTTGGAATTTCTTAAATAAAAAACATGCATAAAAATTAATGAGTACTTGTATCTATATATATTTTTTAAATATTGGCCATCTTTACCGTATAGCCGCTTAAATTGTTTTATAAATGCCAGATTGTTTTCTAACATAACACGTTTTTGATTACGATGTTTAAAATCAAATTAAACTAGTTGAACCAATTTTTGTACGTATGTGTGTAAGAGAAGATTCAGAAATTATGTGAGGTATCGAATTGCTTACAATGAAATAATTAGATTTTAAACAGGGATTTAATGACGATGAGTATTTAACAGTTGTTTTAGGGAATGTATGCGTTTATTTTGAGTAATGAGGAGTTTTAACCTTATAATTTTTTAAAATTATTATCTTCTCACACTTGTATTTATCAAGTTTTAAAGATGATTTGTGGCTCACTCGTGCGATACTCCATAATTTTAATAAAATTATAGATCATTAAAATGTATCAGTTTCCACTCTCACCTTTACAAACAAACATTTCACTCGAGAAATTTATGAATGCAAAGTGATTAATTGAATTTATGAAAAATCAAAAAAAATCACATATCTCTGATTTAATAAACAACTGTATAAACCAATCGGGAGTTACTATAATCAGGCATTCTCGATCGTTATTGTAATCATCTATCAATAATATATCGCATCTACTTCCAATTCCAATTTTAGATTCTGAGTAAGCTGAGGTCAGGTCAGGCCAAGGCATGATATTGGCATAACGGGATCACTTCTAAAATGCACCATTACCTATGTGTAATTTTGCTCATTTTTCATGTAGTTATTTGTAATAAAATGGTTTTCATGTATTTTTACTCTCTTTATTGATTTTTATGCATTTTAAAATTATGTAAATTATGAATTTGTTTTAAACATTAACTATTTTTGTTCATCGTAAAATGAATGGCAAAAGCCGTTAATATTACGATATTAGTAAAACTGAAGACATTGTTAAACTTACAAAATCTTACATTTTTACAGTGCATTTTAAGGGACTCGGTTTTAGAACCACAAAACGATAAAGCGAAACACGAACAATGAATATATCCATGAACAGACATAGACCAGGAATCAAAACAACACACTGCATTCATATCAATCACTAGACATCAATCATCAATCATTCACAAAACTGCAACGATACCTCATACTACAGACCATCAACAAAAGACACGAAGAAATAAAATGAGAAAACGATAAAAATGCTTATCATTTTTTTACAGGATTAAATTACATAAATGAGATGAATGACTAAAAACGAGTTGCTGTGTTTAAAAAAATTAAATAAGTTTGTAACTTAGGATGGAATCTGAATATTGTATGCTTAATTTATTAAATGCAAGATTACTCCTGCTCTGGTTCCTGTTGTTCCGTTGGAGTGGGTGCTGATGGCCTTCTAGCTCTTCGCACTATTCTGGCCCTTGGGGAGGAACCTTGAGGTTGAATTGCAAACCTGCTTGCGGCCCTTGTTACGTATCGTGGTTGTACTTGTACTTGGGGTTCAACTGAACTAGCGTAAACTTGCTGAGGGGTTGCGTATGACCCAGCCTGGTACTGGGGTTGATACTGCGTTTGTGTTTGATATTGAGGCTGATAAGTTTGACCTCTAGTTACAGGACCAGCGTGTTGGCCACGTTGTTCTGTAGCCTGTGGGGCTTGAGTTGGAACTGGAAACTGTGTGTTCAGAAAGCATGCACTTTTTTAGAATCATTTATTTAAAAAGAATAATTATGAAAATTTTGTGAGACAATTTTAGTACCTTGATTTTAACATCAGTAGGTTCTCTGGTCACTTTCGCCTGGAACCCGTTTTTCGGGTCAGCCGTGTACGTCACAGTTCTTACGTAACCGTCAGGATCAACTACGCTGTAGCTTCCCTTAATAGTTTGCCCATCTCGTTCTTCTTGTCTGTTCTGGTAGTTGGTCAATTCGTCATCTTTAATATCGAAACTGAAGTTGTATTGTGGATTAGGCTGAAAAACAAAATGTACAAGCACATATTATATTGAGCGCATTTGCATCTTTTGGCCCCTTTTTTGCAGACCTTTAATTTGAGCCAATTAAAAATCTAGTCACTTTTGTTATGTTCTTGTTCACAGTTTACTTTCTTTCACTAAACACAACCAACTGCAACATTTTTTTTCAAAGTACCATTCAATTATCGTACCATCCTATTGATCATGAACACCATAATTATCATAATCTCTTATTACAATTTTAAACACTGTCACGCACAATGATGCGTAGGTACACACATGCATAAGTAATATGACCAGTGTCACATACATGCATGATAAGATTGAAAGTTATAGGTCACTTTTTTTTTAGCAAAATGCTGTTGTCCACTTTTGATAAAGTACAATAAATTGTCCTCAGGTATAATCCCAATAATTATTGTGCGTGTAGAAAAAAATGACATAGATAGGCTCACGACAATGTGTCGACGACAGCACGAAAAAGGTTATGAATGATACATGATAATATCAATAATAGCCGAGAGAGACGAAAGAAACCTAAATGATTTCAATTGTGCCTTCAATTCATTCAATGGAGAACTCATTATAAATTTTAAAGGTGAATGGCTTCAATTTTTTTTGACTCGAGCAGTCCTCATCTTTGATAAAAGACAAGTGCATACATAATATGACTATATGACGCGTCTCATGGGTTGCATAGATTGTTATTGCGAATAGCAGGCAAAAAATGCACGTTGTTGTATCGTATATACCTGCGACTCATTGCGTTCTGCAATTAACCACGCCATACAACACCACGAGTGAAAAAAGGCAGCAACGACAGCTATTATTTCATGACTTGATTGTTACTGATCAAGCAAATAAAAATGTGTACCTTTGAATGATATTATAATAGGCCAGTGTAAGTAAACTGGTGTATAGCAGTAGATGCATTATAAATTTCGTTGAGGAATTGCAATCATGAAGCCTAAATATTTTTTTTTTATCTCTGAACAAATTGCTACAGGCATTGCATAATTCCTCAAAAAAGGACGATTGACGAGCTCATTTGTAATTATTTGAGAGATTTAAAAGGTGTTGAAAAGGTGATAATAATTGACTTTTAAGGTGGCAGCGCATTTTTTTTGTATATTTGTTTATTTTTGCTCTTACGTCACTGGGATATTCCTCTTCTGCGTCGGCTGCTTCTGCATTTTGTGGAGGTAAAGGTTTCTTTGCTTTCGCGACCTTTACTGGTCGTCCTGGTCCAACGACCACGGGGCCCTTCTGAATGTAATAGGTTGGTTGTTGCTGTTGGTACTGGTGCTGGGGTAGTTGGACATGATGCTGTTGATGGTGGGTGGGGGAAGCTGAGATTTGGGATTGGGGTTGAGATGGTCTATACCTTGATACGTCAGGGAAGTTCTGAGCGTACTGGAGACCACCGGACGAAGATGCAGATGCAGCTTCTAATGAGTACGGTGAGGGTGCAGAAAGAACCCTACCACGTTTTAAAACGACAGGTGCGGCTGTTGCTGCTGAATGATATTGACCACTCTAAAACGCAGAATTTAATAAATACCATTATTTACCGAAAGTTTAAAAAGGTTTTGTCCAGGCAAGTAAGGTGACTGTCAGAAGTCTTTTACATAATGTATTTGTACTGTACATCATTGCCTTAATTTCGGCTTTTCTTGAATTGTCGTTTCGATTAAATGTATGTACAATGTAAGTTTTTTGTAATGTAAAAACTAATTATGCTTAAAAAACGCTAAACAAAACTGTTAGTAAGTCACACGTAATGTGCATGCTTCATTGTGCTACCTCATGGTACGGACTGCTGAAGTAAGATGAAGAGGATTGTCTTGTCGGTCTGTAATATCCAGTCATGGCAGTGCGGTATTGTTGATAAAGTCGTGGAAAAGTCGGTGTTGCATGATGATGACTATGATGACTTGGGTATGTGGATGGATGTGCCTGAATTGGTGATAGTGAAGATGGGGAGTGCTGGTGATGATGATATTGTGGGGGAGGAGGAGGTGGAGGACCAGGATAGAAATAGGAAGGAAAATAGCGACTGGCTGAAGGTCTCACCTTAACTGGCACGAGTCTTGGAGTGCCTCTGGACAAAATCGATGGGGAGTACTGTCCAATACCTGAGGAGCCACCCCCGGGGCTATATGCTGAATATATATCTTGACATCTAGCTACTGTACCAAGCAGAGCTGCGGACACCAAAATCTGTGAGTATTCGAGAAAAAATGAATTATTCATTTGAAACAACTGAGAACTCATTAAGCCAACTTATATTATTTCATTTCTAGCAACTTTTATGTTTAGTTACCTTTAATACTGCCATTGAAAATAATACTTTCCTAGTAATTAGATTCGACGCTTCCTTTAAACCAGCAGGAGTTCACGGGACTTCACTTGATCTTCACTTTACTACACCTCACTTTCAGTAATTAACCTTAACTTTTGAACACACATACACACTTCTCTGCTACCACACACTTTTCTGTCTTTTAGTCACTCGGATTTACTACCGTTGTCGCTTGTGTTTTATGATCTGTCCTTCCCTCAAGCTACTCTTGTTGACTTTGTGACCGTTGTAGACAACTCTTTAAATGACACTAACCAAAAATCGGTTGGAACAAAGCCAGTTCTTGTGGTATCGTTAGTAGTCTCACCTCCTTGTTCGTGGTCGTCCTCCGTGTTGTGTCAGAAAGGAGAGTGAAATTGTTTGGGCACTATGTCACTATATTTATGAGCAGCGTGGGAAAGGGTTTAATGAGCGACAACAACATAAAATCATACAATAATACAGTAACGTGCACATAAGTACATTTGAAGCGTTAAACACCCTTTTGCTCAGTTATAAAGCTATGATAGCATATTTTTATCAATATTAACCGCTCATGCATGTCTACGTATTCAATGCAACGAATAAAAAACGGTGCACTGTCCCAACTCCCAACACCACCAGCATTTATAAAAGCTACAACAACAACTGCATAAAATGCTTATCATTCCCCCATTGGCAAAGTTAACATCTAACAACCCATAAGACGCTATAATGTGCACATTGCAATCACGACAATAACGACGGCCACCATTATATCATTTAGCAAAGGCTCTAACAAATACGCAGCTTTGCTTGCTATCAAAACATATACATACAGAGTCAACAGTCTATAATAACCCCTTCGGCAATATGTATTAAACTCTTTTATTCATACAAGCTCAGTCATAAAGACAAAGACAACACACCCAAACCAAGAATGACGATATTCACGACGACAATGATTATCATGACTATGTGACGATGCAATGCAATACTTTTTTTCTTTTTAAGAAAATGTATCAGCAAGACGTGGGTACGCAGAACGCACATTATCCAAAGATCTTATTATTTCTTCAAGAACTTCAAAAAATTACAATGGACCTACATACTTCACTCAAGGGACTCCTATTGACACTCATCGTCATCGTCGCTCAATATTATATCTATACGCTTCACTATACACAATAATCAACCCTTTCATTTTCTTCTGGCTGCGATCGAAGTGGATTTTACGTAACAGCTTTTCTCGAGCTTTAGCTCGTTGAATCATCCATTCAAAACGTCCTTGCACATACACGCATTATGCATCTCTCTTATCCCAGGTCTTTGTCTCTGACTGTCCATTTTTTATTAGTTGATATGAAAAAACTCTTCCCGTAGTAAAACTGCCAATTTGATGATATGATACAGTGATACAGTGCATGTTTTTTTTTCATTCCCTTTTTTATATTTGTTTTTGTTTTGAATCGCGGCTTTGCAGAATTGCGTAATATAATGATGTGATATAGCTAGTTAGTTAGTCTTAAAGAAATGTAGGATAAGAAAGAAGTGATGCTGATTAGAGAAGCTAGATTAGGGAAGAGGACGAAGAAAAAAATGTATTAGGTATGCGGGCATGTGATGGTATGCATATTAGATTAGGTCGTGCTGCGGTTATTGATGTTATGTAACACATCGTCACATCATTCAGCATGCCGCACCGCAACAATAATCATAATTTTTTATATCGTAGTATTTAATCTTTCTTTGCTAGCTTGTTGCAAGAGTGGCGGATGATTACGGATGAAATGCTGAAGATAAGGATGAGATGACGCAGACATGCAATATTGCACTTGATGATAACATCTAGAGCACAGCATTTGGTCGAGAAGAAGGAATGAATCCTTAAATTAGCTGATTTGAAATAATTATTGTCAGATTTCGGCAGTTTATTGATACCACCCACTTACTAAACTCCGCATGCCGGTTTCCTCCTTGTTTTCTCATTCCGTATGCCATTTGTCTTTTAAAGGGTGATCATTAGTGTCATCAAGCTTGTTTCACTTACTCGAATTGGTATCAGATTTGGTAGGTGATTACTACACTACCCATTATTTTGTTGCAAATTTGTTTTTTAGTCATTGATTGATATTGACAGAATCGATTAGGCAAAAAATGTTTAAAATCAGGCCGTGGCCTGGTAATAAAGGCGAGGCAAAAATGACAAACAACAATGCAAAAGTGCATCAAGTGTGTAGTTTCAATTCAATCCTAACATATTTTTACCAACGGATGCACTTACTCTCATATCCATGTATGTGTTTTTTTTAAAAGTCAATTACATTTAGTCCTGGTTTCGATAAGGTCTACATTTTAAAATTATGTATTTTGCCATGTCACAAAAACGAATATGGATCACCATTATCATCAAGCAAAAGTTGCCTAAACAGTACGGAAGCTATTTTAAGGATACACACACGGTAAAATAGGGATGTGTTTTGCATCTTTCATCTTTTGTCTTGAAAATGAAATGTGAGCCGACGCCACTACCACCGGAATGACTGCCGCTGTTTATGTGGTTTTGTAATGTTGCTTTTTTTATTTTTCTTACGATTTTCCGTAGTTAACGCTTGATTGGTCATGCTACAAAATGATTTTCAAGATTAGCCCAATAAAAGTCGGCAATAAATGTTTTACAGCAGGTAATGTAACATAATACCGCACACAAACATGATGTTGTTGATGGATCAAATGCTCATATTAAATTTTGCAATAACCGTTCACATTTAATCATTTTGCCGTGTGTGAAGCTTGTTTGTAGAATGAGATGATAGAATATAATCTTTAGTAGTAGTGAGCAGTGAGTCGTGTGGCTTTTTTGAGGCTATACATAATCTTATTACAATTCTATTACTCCCTGTTACTACACAAGACATCTAGATATCGTAATCACTTGATGAGATAACGACGTGCATCACCACATCTCTCAGATATGGACCACGTCCTACCGCACAGCATATTTGATGACGATCTCAACATACTTTTGCTTTTCATAAAAAAAAACCTCATTTGCATGTCAACTAAGTAAACTAACGCTACTTTTTAAAGAAACGTTCAGAAATAAAAAAATCTCATTATCTGCAAACAAATAATGATCTCCGTTACTTTTTTAATACATATGCTTATAATGCCGATTGGTCTAGTTTTGTGCGCAAATTTCTGCATGCAAGTCAATCTATTTTTCTCTAAATGCGTACCTGTCTTGTCATCATCACAGCATAAAAAATGCTGCCTGTACACAAACAAAGCCACTTTTACTTTCGTATTTTCTTCCTTTTTTCGTGAAACTCATCCCAATTCCCAAATAAATAAAATTCAATGTTGGCTATTTGTTTTTCTTATAAAAAGCTTTAATGGTTGCTTATGTTGCTGTGTTTGAATTAGGTATTATAGCAGACGGTTACACACATTGTACACGAGTCTTAGAACGGACTAAACAGCAAACGGACGCGACGGAACAAATATGAGAAGCGGATACATGTTTTAATGATTAAACCATTATTTAGTTATGTCCGTCACTTGTGTATCCGATCTTAATAAATGGTATATATCCTTTAAATGCGGCTTTGTTGCTTATAAACTCGTGGTTTTCCCTTTCCTCAGTTATTCCACATTGTGTCGCGTCGTACGTAGATGATTTTGCGGTAGTGTTTTGCTTCTGATAACTGTATTTATTATTGTTTATGATTACAGGTATTAAGGAATGGATTTTTATGCACTCATTCATACAGCTTATGACTTGATAAAAAAAAGTTCAATGCGGAACGGAACGTCAGTAAGAGTAACATCGTTTGTCGTTGTTGTAGCTGTTATATCATCGTATACATGACTTGGCAATAATAATTACAATAATTACTTACAACGCACAAAATATTTTTTATCATGCCACCAAGTGACTGAATTGCAAGTAAACCCAGCGCTCATTTATCATCATCGTGTGTATCCTGCTGATTCATAAGTATTAATAGAGTACTTCATTATTTCTCTATTTTTCATGGAATTTTATTTTATTATCTAATAATTTAATTGTTTATTTCTAAAGTTTCCTCATTTAAACTCAGACAATCAAGTACCGTCCACTACACTAAAATTGTGACTTTTAATAGATTTTTTTATAACGCTGATTTTTACGTGTATATTTATATTTATTAGGTATACTTTGCAATTAAAGCGCGTATCTTAATAAAAGAGCAATTTTAAGGCAGAATTATTTGCTAGTGATTAAGGACTGCTTGGATGATGGGTGCATTGACATTTATTAGTTCTGCATGCATGCATAGCTACACGTACTACTTATAGGGAAACGTGTCAACAAGTCATTCGCCACGGATCGTGTTTAAATACCACACTAAATAATTAAAGAGAATGATGATGATTACAGGTTGCCTCCTTGAGTTATTATAATATTGGCTTAATAGTAATAAATGGGAAAAACGTGCAAAAATGTTGAGTAGTTTTTTTCTAGGGAAGAAAAGATGGATAATTAAATTTGGTAATGATCTTTTATTCTTGTAAATGTCGTTTGCTATTGTACGCATGCACTTTTAAGGTGACGTGACTTTAGTGGTAATATCAATGAAAAAGGTGTGGGATGATGTGAAGTTGGGCGAGATAAGTTGTTGAGGTTTTGTGGGTGCATTATAAAGGTTTATGCAAGAGGATGATCGTTCGATCTGCATCACTCGATTAATGTGCATAATATGCATATATGCGCTAATATATTATAATGTGCTCAAGAAAATGTCATGATTATGTCAGGTACACATGCTGAGCACTTTGTAGTAATGAATGTAAAATTAAATGCCAGTAGCTACGAAATCAACAATAAAAACCACATAAAATGATTGACAGGGCAGGGGCAACAATAAACAACTTTGAGATTGATAGTTGTAATAACAGTTGACACTGTAATAATGATAAACAGTGTAGAAAGGGTTAGGATCTTTGTTGCATAATAATCTTTTATCCGTTTAGATGATGCGACGAGCAAGATTGCTTGAATGAATAGAAATTATGAGATTGGGACTTTCTCAGTCTTTAGTGGCAAAAAATGTTCCGAATAGTTCCGATCCGTTATACGCAGTAGCTGTAGCAAATGATTTTTAAGCATGCTCCTAAAGGCCCGATATTTTAGCTTACCATTAATTCATGAATAAAATACTAATTGACACACGCTGATTTGTTTTAATGTGTTAAGGGCATTATTCTATGTGCAATTGAATTGGGTGTTGGGTGTACGATAGAAACCAGCTAGTCTAGGCGTTGAGCGTGTCTAGGTCGCAGCAGACTTCATGATTCCTTCAGGACATGTTAGATTAGATACGTGACGATTAAAATTAAACATTAAACGCCAGTGTTAAAGTGCATGTGCATAACATAACGCAGAAATAATTAAATAATGCATGATTTTAAGCAAATCCTTAATTATAGGTAAATAAAGAATTGCTATTGTTTTGCTTAAGTACTGCACAAATTTAATTAACCAACATTACAGTAGTCTTCAATAAACTCCTATTTGCCTCCCTTCAAACTAAATGTTGAATTTTGTCAATGTAAACTGCTAAATTTTACTTTAATATTTAAGAATCCAATTAGGCAATTAATGATAATTTTGCTAGAGTAGACGCCATGCCTAATGTGATAGTTGTTATTGATTGATTTCCCCCTTCATATTTTGGATTCCAA
Source organism: Willowsia buskii (assembly GCA_034700685.1). NCBI lineage: Eukaryota > Metazoa > Arthropoda > Collembola > Entomobryomorpha > Entomobryidae > Willowsia > Willowsia buskii. Next base: position 1,803 of record JAQIXW010002710.1, on the reverse strand, counting down.
AATGCGTCCACATTGCGTTACGTACTCTGCAAATCAATTTCGATGCATTCATTTATTCCCACTATGCAAACAAGTTAAATTGCACGTGTACAGTAATGATAAGAAATTATAACCGTTTGAGCATATCATTTTCAAACTTTTCCTGAAGCAATATTGGAATGTTTAGAGTTTGTCAAGCAGAAGCTCTTGCTTTTGGCTCACTATCACTCAAAAAGGTAAAGACACAGGTAATAGTAAAAAGCATGACGAATTTTACGACTATGGCACGCTGTCATCATAATCATTATCCATTGCTAGATGGATTACATAGCATTCCTTGCATAATAGTATTACAATTTTTTACAAATGAATCCATTTCGTTGTGTCAAGCTTTTTGTTTTGTTTCTTTCAATGTGCGTCTCCTCCCGTTCTCCTGTCAAGGCATCTTATACTGTCCCCAGAAGCCTCTTCTTGCAACCATTTGAAACTGCATTTTTTATGTTCTTTGTACTAAGGTTTTCTTGATGATCTGCGAAACAAACTCATATCTGGTGCATTTTTTGTCATCTCCACAGCGTTATTATTTCTACATTGCTCCAAAAATTGCACAAAAGCTTTATAACGTGAGGTTTTTATTACATTGAAGCTTATAGGCCCAGTAACCTTTAACTGTTTACGCCTAACAGAAGTGCCTAGTTTTCCTTGTAGAAATACATTTTTTAAATGACCTATCTGTTAATATTCAATGCTCTATGTTCCATATTATCTTCGTATAGTTTTTGAAAAAACCAATCGAATAAACTAGTACACAATTTAAAATCCTTTTAAGTTTTGAGTAATGCTCTTTATTGTGCATGTTTTTGTCGATAAAATTACTCATAACTGTCTCAAAACGTTATTTATTTTAAATATTTTATATATTATTGCGTAAGTGACTCAAATTGGAATTGACAAACGATCGTAAGAAGAATTTTTGACAGAAATTCTGATAAAACGTGACAGTTGCCAGAAAATTACAACAAGTTACACACAAGTACAAGCGGATAGCAAGTTAAATGGGTATGAGTTATGAGAAATATAGAACTAAAATGCATCTCATCTGGTCAATGAAACAAGGACGTTCCCCTGTATTTAAAAAAACTTTATGGGCGAGGAGACTTTTGTCTTCTGTCGCAACCACTACCGTACTAATGGCAATGGAGTACCCATCATTCACTCCATTCATGTTACGGACAGTCATATACACATGTGGCAAAAGAATTGATAATCAGGAAGCTCTGATTATTATTGCCAAGTATTGCTCATGTGCTTGTGTCCCGTTGTTACGACTGGCTGTGCTGTGAGCCACATGCATAACTCAACAAAAGTGATATTCGAAATTTTAAAGTAAAACAGTGTCCCTTTTCCCTTTATAATGCATATAATAATATAATAGAACAGAGCGGAAAATGTTACTATTGAAAGCAGCTCTCATATAAGTACAGCTCAGCACGATAACAGAATCAATTCAAATACATGAGTCAACGCTGGAAAATCTGTATTAGTTAAGTTCAATTAAAAAATGAACCTTATATGCTATTAAGTGATTAAAAGAACGAGTGGAGACATTGTTGTTTTCCCTTGCCCCAACAACATTTCAGTAAAGCCGTTTGACATAATAATTATTCATCAAAAACATGCATTGCCCCATTGTCTTCATCTCATGGAACAGTAATGTTATAGAAGTAAAGCAATGACATCAAATAAAAAATCATCAAAGTGCAGGATTTTATGCTTTCTTGCATTATTGCCTACAGTTTGAGTGGTTTTCCTATTTATTGTTAT
>JAQIXW010002709.1:0-14751 GCA_034700685.1 Willowsia buskii | reverse complement strand
AGACAGACGGACAGACAGACGGACAAACGTAACAAAGTCAATACTAGCTTTCGCAAGCTCAAGCGTCGTAATAAAAAGCACAGTAAGGCTATTAGAGAAAAATATCATTTGTCAGGAGTTTTGTTTGGTGTTATGTTTTACTCCCATTCCCTTAACAGAAGGCAACTTAAAAATAGAATTGGATCTGATGTAAAGACAAAGTATCGGTTAAGAATTTGAACCCGGTTTTCGTAAGCTGGGTTATTGCATAGTATTATTTCAGATTTAGAAGTAGCGAAGGGAGGAGCAGCAATATTTTGATAGATATTTAGGACATTTAGCGCGGCACGAAAACACGCCATCATGCAACAACAGGAGATTAATTTTTTATTTGCAAATTTTGACAAGACTTTTTAGTGAAAATGTTTCTATTTGTTAGAATTTTCAAGAAAAAAAGTAAGGTTTTTCCTACTAAATAATAAGTGACTTTGCTTATTTGAGTAGTAGACAAGCAGTTTAGAAAGCAATTGATAATTTTTTTGCTTTGATGCTTTCGTGAACAAAGTTGTTGAAGAAATGCTTTCCTTGCGTTTTGAAGTTTGGATATCTACAGGCGAAGCTTAACATTTTTTAATGAGTTGTCATGGTAAAGTCTGTTGAAAAACAGCTCGAGTAATGACTTTGGCCCACCCAAATTGTGTGGATTATGTAATTTCTACTTTATATCCTTTTTTAAATTCAATCCCACGCACATGTTGACTTAGGTATGCCACATGAACACGAAAAATAAATACGTTTTTGTGTAGTTGAGCAAATATAGAAATTTAATTTTTTTCGAGTATACCGTAAATGCTGATATAAACGCCGGGCGACTATTGTACTCCGTGGACTTTTTAGTCAGTAGTCGGCGGGGCGTTTATTAAAGGGGACGCGTGATAGAGTGGGCGGCGAAGGTACTCCGTCGACTTTTTGCATTTTACTTTACCTAAATATGTGTCAATACGAAGTGTGTGTGTCAATACGAAGTGCTGATGTCAATATTTTTGTACGCAGTAATACATTTCACCATGAAAATACATACTTTACTCACACACGTCAATTCAAAATACTATCAATGTAGCAATATTATGTAAAAAGTTGATATTTATTTATTTATTACCAATTCGCGACAGAGCCCTTCAAGAGTATGAAGGCAAATTATTCTGTCACTACATGTGAAAATTATCAATTTACAAATTGTCGACTTTTACATATAAATTAATTTTGAAATTTACATTAGTTTGCTATTATCTTATTTATAGAATGATTTTTCATTATTAATAAGAATCAATTGGAATATTTCATTAAAATAGAGTCAAATATAACATTAAGATCAATATCTAATATGAGGTGCAAGTCGTTTGCCATACTCGATTGAGTTGTAACTAATTCCATATTTTATTGTCAAATAAATACTTAGACAATTATCATAATAATTATCCTGTTTCCGGTCTTAGTTATTTTACATGTTATGCTGCATACATAACACCGGTCATCAATGGTTAAACCTAAACATTTAATTGATAATTCCAAGGTATATTATGTTTCATTATTCGTAAATTACAATTTGATTACATTATTGTCTATACATATGTCTATAAACACGCTCAGACTTGCTATTGCAAGTTGTTCCATCCCGTTACGGCATTTATGCAAGAAAAAAGGGGGGCGTCTATTTTGGGGGAGACAGGTACAAGAGGGGGCGTTTAATGTACTCCGTCGACTTTTTAGTCAATAGACGCCGGGGCGTCTAATAAAGGGGGCACGTAATACCGATGAGGCGTTTATATCAGCGTTTACGGTATTACTGATTTCTATCATAAGATGAGTTAGGCATAATTGAATTTTTTAGTTTCAATTTTTCGAATTTATTATTCAGAAATTAATTATCCCAGATTTATAAATATACTTTTATGCTAAAGTAATGAAGTCAGTAGTTTACTCGTGAAGTAATGTTGAGAATGCTTAGAGATTTACCAGTATTCTGGGGGAGGACAAATATTGAAGCAAATGTGAAAATCTATAAGTGATTGGCAATATCTTAAAGTTAATCTTTTCTGTCAAATTGACCAACAAAATCACAGACTAAAAAATAATAGCATAACTTTTAACAATATGTAGTATCCCGAAAAGCTTATCCTGATCGCTGATATTTCAAGCACGGAAAGACTAACAAACTACAATTCCCATGTGTTAATGATTTTATGTGACCTTAAGGAATGCGAATAATAGAGCAATTTCATATGAAACGAATTATTTATATAATCAGCCGTATGGGCAAATGCATTTATTATTCCTAATTATTTCAACTAACTTGAGCAGTAGCAAAAGTGAAAAGCTTGTACATCAAACTATCACATCATACATACGAACACATATCACTCACATTTGTACTTCGCGTAATATTGTGATGTGAAGTGATGATGGAATTTGAATTTACGCAAAAGTTTGTTTTCGTCTGCGGTCTTCTACGCTAAATAATATGTGAAACCTTTGCACGTGTACAGCTTACTCTTTTGCTTCTTCTGTAATCTATACTTATATTTTTGCAAAAGCTATGTTTCTCAATACTATTCACATTCATATAGTTGAACATACATTATAATGATGTTTTCCTGAAATAAGATATCAACTTAACTGACAGTCAGAAAACTCATGGGAGATTGTATAAAAAACAAAAGAGCGATTTCTCGAAAATAGTTTTAGAATGAAAGTAACTATAGTTGTAGTATGTTTCATTATTAAGAATGCAACACATTTTGCTTCTTTTAGGGGAAAACAAATAATTATATAACGAAAAACTAAGTGAATATATATGTTGTATTTGCGTAAAATATTGTTTAACCCCTTTCATTCAGAGTAAACAACAAAATGTTTTTGCGAGTTTTGTGGCAAACATTTTGGTGGTTTGAAATATTTCAAACCTATTTAGGTTTTATGGTATTTATGCGATGAAGCAGCAAGTTTTCCTTTTAATGTGTCTGGCTATCGCAGTAAACAAAGAAAAATGCAAAACAATATTATGGAATAGTAGCAGTAGTTTCTGGTACATTGTGATTAACTAAAATAATGAGAATGTCTCGTCAAGTTGTTCGATCCTTCCCCAATTTTACGCATAATTATCTAGATAATAGACTAACTAGCACAATCACAATTTCATATCTCAATAGCTAGGCATTCTTGGAATATTTATAAATGTAGGATGAGGAAAGCAAGGGTCTGCCAATGTTTTTAAATTTACACACATAAAAAATAATTAAGCATCAAAGGAAAGTATAGTTTGTCGGGAAAGTCAAAAGATAGGTGCATAGCTGAGAAAATTGAAGAAAACAAGAGACATGATGCAAGTTTCTCGATATCGCTCACAAAACGTGTAACGATGAAACCAGAATATTTATTTCCACGCACGTGTGTTTTTTGCTCTCTTCGAGATACATAGTTACGATACTAAAGAAAAATAATGAAATGCTTTGTTATAGGAGAAATGAATGCTGTATTCTAATGTTCGTGTCTTTCTTTTAAAATGCAGCATAAAACTTACTTCTCTTTTTGTCAACACACACACACAATTCGCAATTATGCAACAGGATTATATAAAACAATTTCGACAAGACAAGTTCGTTATTATTACTTGAAGCTTTAATTCATAAACATAATATTTCAGTTTGTTTTAGATTTATTGTAAGAAAAATTGAGTCTTCTTTTACGTGTTCATAAAGTTTTAATAAAATTGTTAGAACTCGTTATATAAATAATTTTGGTGGTCTATGCAAATCGTGTAAAAATAATTTAAAAACAGTCGAGAGGTAGAGTTGATTCATGTTGAAGGGAAGTACTAACGGCCGCAGCGATTCAAGCAAGCTGATGACGGACAGTAGTTCACACAGCAAAAGGGAGTACTATCATCTTGTGGACAGCATGTCACATACGTTCCTGAAAGTACCGTTAGAGTGGCGGGTATTGCATTACATGATTGTATTGCCCCCGACAATTGTACGCACTAGCCGGTTGTTGAAAAATATAAAATATTTGTATCAACATCCTCGTTTTTCATTATATTCGCAAGATATTAAAATAATTTAAGCAAAGTTAAAGTCAAATTGTGGGTAAAAAGTAAAAGCCGGCATGGTTTATCATGGAAATAAATACGTATCCTTGACAACCCGTACTTCGTAAATTTTAAACACTATCTGAATGAGTATATCACTTTAGTTATAAGTTTAGTATAAAATGAAAATATTTCGAACTTACAAGATGTGTACCCGGTGGTAACTGACATTGCACTCCGTCCGGAAACAAAGTCAGACTTAGCATGACGACAATGGTGGAGATGATTTTTGTGTTACTGAGGAAAGCCATGGTGCTGAATTCTGAGACAAACGAAGCTGAAAAATAAGTAACAAATAAACATTACACCAGGAAAATGTTGATTTCTCTGAGATATGGTTTTTAAATGTTAGTCTGTAGAGTTTACCAGTCCCGAGGTTATAAAGTATGTAGCTGATGTGTTTTGAAAGTAGACTTGTTCAGTAGGGAAATACTCAAATCCGAATGATGCTAACGAACTCAAAAACAGTTTATATACTAGCAGCCAAATACACAATCACAGTAAGGGTACATATTTTGTATCATTTATTATTGTATGTACAAACAGACGATATGAATATTTATAAATACCGTAAATGCTGATATAAACGTCCCGGCGACTATTGTACTCTGTCGACTTTTTTGTCATTAGACACCGGGGCTTTTGTTAGAAGGGGGCGCGTAATAGTGGGGGTGGCTAAAGAACTTCGTCGACTTTTGCATTTTACTTCATATAAATATGAGTCAATACGCAATGCCAATATCAATGTTTTTTTAAATAGTAATGGACTTCACCCCAAAAAATGCGTTTCTATTAAAACTTTATTTACACAAGTCAATTTAACATGCTATCAATCTAGCAATATTATCTTAAAAGTTGATAATTTCTAGGTATATTGTGTTTTATTCATCGTAAATTACAGTTTCATTACATTAATGTCTATTCATAGGTCTATATACATGCTCAGGCATGCCATTGAAAATTGTTTTATCCCGTTACCTCACTTATGGAAAAAAAAATTTGGCGGGCGTCTATTTTGGGGTTGCGGGTAAAAGAGGGGGCGTTTAATCTACTCCGTCGACATTTTAGGCAATAGACGCCGGGGCGCCTAATAAAGGGGGGCGCGTAATACCGATGAGGCGTTTATATCAGCATTTACGGTACATACACAATCCCGAGTCAAAATCTAGTTCCAAATGATAAATTGATAAGTTTTCATTTCTCAACACCGTAATGCACTGTGGAATTCATTGGCCAGTGGAAATTACTCATTCAGAAATCCACATTTTGTAGGGTTCACCAATAAAAAAGATTACGATTTACGACTCAATATAAAAGGGACTAACTGTTAACTAAAAGAATAATGAAATCCACATGCATGTATGTTTATGCCCTTCAATTATTGAGTTATAGGTTTGCAATCATTATGCACATAAGTATTATATCAAGTTAGGCACCTAGCTATCTACTATAAAAGGACTTCATCGACGGCCGTTTTTGTAAAACTCCCGAAAGGGATTATCCTTCAATGTTTTTATTGTTCAGAAAAAAGGTAAATAAGCCGAAAGGTTTTTAATTTAAATCCCAAAAAGGTGTAAGTACCTAAGCATATCATTTACAATATGATTTCATATATGTAACTTGGAATGTTTTATAATCATTGGCTGCAAAGTATTCAAATATTTATTGATCATACACTATGCATCAAATAAGAAGTATTAAATTAACTGTCGTTCTGCATCAACAAATAATGGAACGAAATTTTTTGACACGTGTAAAAAAGAACGCTTTTGGCAGATATGGTTGAGGTCTTTAACCCTTTTTTACCTTTTTACAATGTGTCTGCTTCACCAGCTTTTGCTTTGAAAGTGAGCCGAAAAAGTGCGGGGTAGTGAAAGAAAAATGTGAGAAAGAGTTCTAATAAAACTGTCAGTATGTGTTTTGTCAATCAGAATAAAACGCTGCAAAAACGTGATAACGACGCCGCTTGGGGATAACCGTAATGATATTGGTCGACAGTAAACATGAAAGACGATTCATGATTACTGTCGATCATGTTAGACGCCGATATTTGATGTTTTATGATGTTTTTTGCGATTTTCCGCTAGAGGGAGCTTCGTACGAAGCGGCCAATTAGTGGAAAATGATCTGCTCGACGAGGCCTTTCGGAAAAGGTATCACATGCTATAGGGTGCCATTTGAAGAAGTTGATGACCCCCGTGGGAAAGGGGGAAGCTGAAACAATAGGGTTCGTCCCTGGGACCCATAGTAGCTGTATACCAAATTTAAGCGAAATCGGTTGAAGCGTTCGGGAGTTATCGTGCCCACAGTCGGGCAGACAGACGGACAGACAAACGTCACAAAGTCAATACTTGCTTTCGCATATGCTCAAGCGGCGTAATAAATAGTTTTTGTAGTTTTTTAAAGTCATCAATACATAAGCAATGTAAAATTGAAAAAAGATATCAGTAACAATAGTCCAGACCACTGTGTATGGAGAAATTCCCACAAGTTTATTAATATTATAGTTATATTTTTCTTTAACAATAATCTTTAATATACCCATATTCAGCGATTCATTCCATGGAGAAAAATTCCTAATAACTATTTCTTTGCGGCAGACTTCCTCATTCTTATTTAACTTATTATTCCTTTTTCTTTAGCCATTCTCTTCCCACTATCAATAAACCTTGATAGAATGCTAGTTACTAGAAAAATTTTGGATCAGGTTTGTGCAAAGAAATATATAATTAAAATGTCAAAGATGGGATGCAGTTCTCTTGCCATGGAATGATCCACATATGGCGTTTAAAGTGGTTGGTAGATATTTTGCAGGTCGAAAAATAGGTTTTGCTGGAGTATCGCATCTAGAGATCTAATCATGAAAGGAATCATCATGCTATAAAGACCAAACAAAAAATCTACAGACTTATTTCTACTAGTGAGATATCATATGCACATGATTTTTGTAATAGAAATAGTTCGCATATTGTTTCGGAAGGCTGTATTTAGCAAAATATTTAACATTGAATTCATTCCGTTGTTTTCAAAAAAAGCTGTATCACTCGCCATAACTACCTCATTGATAACAATATAACATCATGGTTTTGCGAAGATAAAAAAGTCTTGCATGGGATTCAATAATCGAATCAATTTGGAATTACAAATGGCAGAATTATGCAACTTAAATTAGATGTAAAAATGATAGATAGAATTTATCTAAAAAAATCGTGTAAATTGTTGAATTTATTTTGATATGGACGAAATTTCTCTTATGATTTTAAATACAAATGGCTAACAAAATTGTCGATAGTGAAGTTATGATTAATCTTTTAGTATCGTCTTTAGCAACGGAAAGTCAATACGAAATTTCCATCCCTGATGAGGACAAAGGTCCCTGATATTCCGAATTTTCATTATAAGGTATAAGAATATATAATTCATATGTTATATTGAACCTTAGTTCAACATAACATTTATGATTGTCCATGCTATCGAAATTAATCCAATAGCTAGTTAAAGCATAACTAGTTCTTGTGATAACGTGACATGATCAAATCAGGAATGAAGAACTAGATAAAAGGATAAACAAGCTGAGACGGTGGATACAAAGAGTGATAGATAATATGGAATCTATTTTGATTTTTTCTGCTTAAATGAAGCTGTCTTATTAAAAGTGTGTCAATTTCATAAGGATAGCGATACAATCGATGTTGTAGTAGTTTTGACTTATGTCTATTGTCTTCCACATCAGCATCGTCACCATTTTGTAGACTGTGTTTTAAACTGTAGATCAAAACGGAAACTAGGATTTAAAATTACTTAGAATTGAACTTTACAGTGTAATGATAATTTATTGGTGAACCTAAGAAAATCTAAATTACCTTCCAGCAGATAAGGAATATGTTTTTTAATTAAAAATAAAATTAAAAACCTGTCAGCACTCCAACTTAGACTCTATCCTTGACTGATCAAATTGAAGGTTTTATAATTTTAGCAATAAAGCAAAAATAAGCTAGACAGCCAAAAATTTATGATATGTGTTTGTCTATCATAAATTGTATAAGTTTATCAGTCATACAAAAGTTTCAAGTAATGTTTATTTTCTAAATTCCCACCTTTTTATTCGCTTTGCTTTACATAGACACAGTAAAGGTGGAAACTAGGAAGTAAAAGTTGCAAAATAGATTTCAATGTGAGAATACAAAACGGATATTTTTACATCTGTTTTAAATGTTTTTCCATGTGGACGAGTTAAAACAAACAAAAAACCATCAAAGAAACTGTAAGTAACATATAACATCATATTATCATATATAACAGGTATTGTGGTCATGATTTTCCTGAAACCTTTTTATGAGCCTTTATGAGGGCCTTTAAGTTTGCATTTCTCGTTATAAATAGCATGGATCTCCATTCCAGTATTTTATTAAGTAGTAAAGTTGATGGGCAACATGACATGTGTACTAAAACTTGTTTTGTATTTTGGCTTCGCCTTGATGCTGGAACTAAATTGATTGATAGGAATACTAACATTGATTTAGTGAGGAAGAAAAACGGGAAACCAACAAAAAATATTTCAATCTTCAATATAGGTAACGCCTTCAATCCCTGTGTATTTATGAAATTTTTGACACCACTTAATGGACCATTTAGTAGCCTAAACGTATTGCACCAAAATATGTATGCATGCTAACTAATTGGTTATTTACTGCTTCTTTTACTGTTACCGAATTGACCTGCAAAATATCCGTAATTCTACATTTTCTCATTAAGTAAAGATATATACTGTATGTTAAGAGATATTGTGGGGAAAATGTGTTAATTTCGGAGTGAAAGTATTCAAAGAAAAAGACACGGCAACTGAAAGTAGATGTGAAAATGATGTGGAGTATGAAAGCAATTCAAGTAAAATGCGAAAACTACTTTTTAATTGATTTCCAAAATGTATGCCCTATATCCACATTCATGAAACAACTTTCACCTGATGAAATTTTTTTTATGGATTTCCGAATGAATTAATGTTTTTCACTGAATTAGAGGTCTGCAGAAAAATTAAATTTTGTGCGATGCTGAAGATTGTGATAGTTCCATTCTAGCTTATATGGGTGTGCAATTGGGAGAAGTTGAAATTTGTAAAAAGATGCCAATGTCTTTCCTTACTTCAGTTATTAGTTTTGTTGTGGAAAAAAACGTTTTTTCAATATTTTGTCCTGCCTATTTCCTGGAGTCAAACAAGTTAATTTATTGGCCTCACGCCAGAAATTCTATACTAAATGGAGACTAGGTAATTTTAGATTTTCTAAAAACTAATACTAAAAAATAGTTGTTCCTTATTTTCACTTAATCCTTACAGTTTACCGTGCACTGCTCAGGTCTCAGTGCTATGAAAATTTTTGGATTAGATAAGTCAAAATACCTAGTTATGGTTAAGTGGTTAAGACTGAATATTTTTAAAACTCTAGCATTAAAGTTGGTATTTAAATTCCTTGTATGAGTAGACCACGAAAAAACAAGTAACAAAGATCTGTCTTGATATTTGTCCATTATGTATCCTTAGTTGACAATTTTTTATAGGTTTTTTCAGGACAATTTTTCAGGACTATATGAATTCTGTAAAACAATCACCGCTTTGGTTGAAAAATATTGTGATTTAGCACTTAATACAACTATGACAATGTTTACGTAACTTGTGATTGAAATGTGAAATTTGTGACTACATGTGATTGAAGCATTACATGGACAGTGTGAAGAACTTAAGATATGAGATTAATAGTTTAGCAAAGAGGAAAATGTTATAATTTTTTCACCCCTATTAAACAATTCGATAATCGATAAACCATATTAAATTTCGATTTTTTATAGAAACTAGTTGTCTCCAAACTTCACAAACATGTTTTCTCATTAAAAGATTATTACTACATTATTATTATTAAGACATACTTAAACATTAGTGTGATATCTTTGCCTACGATGTAAGCATTCGAAAATAGCTTTGACACGAGCTTAATATCCCGGCCAGCGGAGATATTGTTTTTAAACTGTAAGCAATTGTTCAAATAAATTGAAAAATTAATTGCATGAGCATTCCAATTTTACAATATAAAACTTATACACTACCGTTATACAAGCTATTTTTTTAATTTGTATAACACACAGTTGGGAAAAAAGTATCTCAAAAAATGCTGAAATATTGAATAGTTTACTGTTTTCTGATATTGGCTTGCTTTATTCCGCAGTTTTTAAACTAGAATATTTCTTAAGTGAACGATACGATATTTGACAATATGTAAATGTTGTATTTTATATAGTATCAATATTTGTACATATTTAGAACATCAGTAAAGTTTTTGTAAAACTGGTGAAATTTAAAATTGCGAATTTCTTTTCAAGTTCAAAATTACAGCAATGGAAACTAAAACCGTCAATATTTTCATTCTCATTCCGTTGGGGTTAACAGTATTAGTCAATTGCTCTAAACAACTTATCCCGGTAATCTTAGATCACCATTGTGCTATAAATCAAATAACTGCACATAAAACACACTTTGGAATATCGAACTATGACTTAATACAAAGACACACGTATACAATTCATAACGTCAACCGACTCCAATTGAACAAAGTATCTGACGAAACGAATAAACTGAAATTTAGCCTTGGATATTTTCGATTTTCTGGGAAAAAGCTGAGCTCATACTGCATTCTCTTCGTTCTTCACACAAATACATTTGCAGAAACTATAAAAGCCATTCAAAATTCCGACTATGGAACCTCAGATCTGGTAGCGTTCTTTGTAAAAATAAATCCAACTTCAGAACCCAAAATACTCTATGGTTTCTCAAAGCTCGTGTATTTTAGTCAAATTCCTGCATTTCATTCAAACATCGTATTTTTTCGATAATCTGAGCACCACCATTGCACTTTTTTGTTACTTTTGTCCAACCCAAAAATTTGTGAGCATACGGAGACACACGAAGTATGAACATTTGATAAAGTACAGTCTCACCATAAACGGAAAAGAATATGGGAAATATATTCGCTTCCAACTACCGTATTCCATACCAAATCCTTTTGCTTTCCAGATATCTGTTCCAAAAGGCAAGACTCATTGGAAATTCTAATTCAACTTTTAAAAATGTGTAAAGAGCCCGAGTTGGTTGCCATATCTCCCTTGCAACAAACTTTTAACGCAACAATTGTAGCCACTCTTGCTGACATTCCTTTTGATGAATGGGAAACTACAGCTTGGTTCATGAATTTTGTTGCTGGTGAAAGTATACTACAAGAGATACCCATTTTGGTGACGGAAACTCGTGGATTTATATACAAAGCTAAAATAGATGTAGTACAGAAGTTGCTGGCGTGTGTGGAAGCTGATGACATTTCTTATTTCGATTACAATCTGGTCACTGTAGTCAAACCTTCTGTTTGAGAATTTCTTCTGGTAGCCGCTTTGGTGTATAGTTTTGTGTGCAAAAATTTGTTTAAAGGACTGGATATATTTTGGGCTTTGATAGGCCAATCATCCCGTTTTCACCACTTGAAAGTACCATTTGCTCTGATTACAATCTCACTTGTATTCTTGTCAAACTCTCATCAGAGCTATGTATCCTCCGACTTAATGGCATTGAACAAGTTTCCAGATTTCCCCGCCTTTGCTGGAAACGGGTACAGTATTGCATTATCAAGTAGGATGTCAACATTGTTGCCGTTTATGGAACTCATTGTGCCCGCAGATGCAATAGAAGTGTCGATGATTCAAGAGCTCCATTTTTTATTTACTATTCAATTTTTGTTAGCCATAGATTTTGTTTCATGATGTGAGATATGATTTTGTATGCATGCCGTCTGTGTGTCTGGTTTTATCCTGTTTTCAGTAGCGAGCGGAGACGAAAGCAAGTCAGTGTGAGAAAAGTACGAGCAACGAGCAGGCAGACAGTCAGTCGCTGTGAAAATATTTTTCTCTGTGTGAATTATTTTGATTGTCAATTAAAATTGTTTCATTTTCTATTCTGAGGTTTCAATAAAGTTGTTAATTATTGTAACCATTTAAAGTTAGCATTTCTGTCGTGATTTGTTAATTTTATTTTGCCATAATAGGGCATTTTAGTAAATATTTCGAAGCGTCTGATAGCAAGTGAAGGCCGCTGATAAGCTTGATCTTGCTGCTTCATCATCATCATTCAACCCTTTTAAAAACGAACCAGTGGACCTTAAAACCCTTCGGCATCAACTAGCCAACCTGCGACAAGAAGCAATGAAAAAATTAACTGGAGGACGAGGATTTTTTCAAAGTTTGAAGGCCGTTGTCGATTACCATGCTATAGAGAAAAAAGGCATGACGAAGATTTTGGAGGAAGCGAAAACTCAGAAATTGCTGTATTCCACGTTTGCACGGCCTATATTTTCTGGAATGTATAACATCATGGGCGAGAATATATGGTCAGATCAGGATAAGTATTTGTGCAAATGATTTGACATCAGGGAACACCTACCCTTCATGATAGATAGCAGTACAAGGATTTGGGGATACGGCTCGAAACGTTTCTATGAACTGTATTCACGTTGGGAAGAGACCGGATTTTTTATGAAGATTTATAGACTAAAGGGCGCAACAAGTCTTAGATTGATTCGGGAAAATGTAAACATGAGCGACCTAGGATCAGTTCAGGCGGCGAAGGCACTTTCAATTTGGTCAGTTCCTGGAGTTACTGGGCTGGGTGTATTGACGGTGGGGGTATTCATTGGGGCTGTTCATGTTGCGATCTTCTACTATCACCATTTATCTCGTCTTATTGCAATATTTCGGTTAACGTTGTATGCATTCCGTGAACGAAGGAAATGCAAAGAAAAAAGTGTGTCTACGAATTTTAAGGTAGAGTCCTCAAAATAATTTGAAGGATTTGATGTATCATAAATAAAAAAATTAGTGGAATGAGCTAAGGTATATATTTATATTTTAGAGTTTCTATGAAGCCTAGCGTACAACATTAAAGCAGTTTGGCATATTTAAGTTTCCATATTTATAAAACTGAAATATTCTAGTATTCTTATTCTTATATTCCTCATTAGTACGTGGTAACTTCATGATACAGTTGATCCTTTTTATTTGAAATGGTACATGCTTCCATGACTTTCAGTTGCAAAGCCGCGAATATTTGGAAAGATGTTGATTCACTTCAATATTTTGCGAGAATGGTGGATTGAATGATGGACCACTTGCTGAGTTATACTATGTATATATAATATATAAAAAATGTATTATGATGAAGTTAAGATAATTTAATTAGTAATTTGATATGTATTTATTTTATTGCTAATATAATAGGTTCTTACTATTCACATGGTTTTATTTTATATTGCAGAATTCCAATATATTTATTGCTGCACATCTTGTTATGTTTTTTAAGTTGCCCATAAATCGCTTATTCAGTCCAGGTTATTGCTGCTTGATTAAAATCCCTTGGCATTTCCATAAAAATGTGCAGAAAAACCAAAATATACATCTTGTTCAGCGTAAAAAATGCATCGGATGTGCTATGCTTTTTCTTGATTCCATCCTGCCACTATGGTAACTCTGCTTGTGAGTGTAAATTATTGCCGTACTAAGTTATACCACTGCTTTACCTGGCATTATGAAGTACGACAAAGGAACCTGGTCAGTGGCATTATGAGAAATAAAAAGCAGTTTAAACCTGTTATTCAACAACTAATAATATCCAAATATCCAAATGAGTTTTCAGCCTTGTAAAAAATGTAAATATATATACATATATAGCAACATTAATTTGTTATTTATATGTGAACTATTTTAGGGACTGATAATAAAGATAATTATTCATTACGTAATTTCTCGTATAATCAACCACAAGCTGAAAGTGGAGGAATGTGGACCCTCCCTTGTCAAATCGCAGTAGTTTTTAGTAGATATTGTTGTCTACTATCAAATTTAATGGTTTTTATGAATGTTTTAATGAGATTTTGATTAGTTTCCTCCATATAGAGTGACACTGCAAGCAAATGTAATGTTTATGAGTTTAGAAACTGCACTGTATAAATATAAATTAGCGCTTTCAAGAGTCTTGTCGCAGTTGAAGGTAAAATATTTGTAGCAGTAGTTAAAACAGTATCAGTATCAATAATGTTTAAAATGTGGTCAACAACAGTTCTGCTCGCGGGAGCAATGCTGTTTCTCATTTTGTGTATTTACTGTGGGCAAAGCCTTGATGGTAGATCGTAACTAATTGATAGTATAATTGGCACTGACCCCATTCAAAAAATACTTACAGGTGGAGATCATGTAAAACGCCATGCTCGAGGATACGGAAAAGGGTACGTGCGTAAGCGTATGAATATACTGAATTTACCATCGAGAGAAAATCAGTGAAATTAAATACTTTTTTCTGAAAATTCAGTGACCTTGTCCAGGACCTGGGATTGAAGCAAATACAAATAGACATTGGTGACGAAGCAGATGGCGGAACCGACACGGATGGATTTTGAAAAGGGAAAATGTTTTTGGCCACGCTAAAATTGATCATTTTCCCATATATTTTTTATAAAAACCTCATAAAGTCAATAAATACGCAGTTGATGAAGAAAGATATGTTTTATATGGAAAAGTGATCAGCTTTTTATTGGAAA
>JAQIXW010002708.1:0-14755 GCA_034700685.1 Willowsia buskii | reverse complement strand
GATCGTCTTATCATCTCGTATCTCTCGTAGACAGACAAACACAAAACTTTATTTTTTTATTGTTATCACTTTCACCATCATAATATCATGTGTGTATGTGTATGAACAAGCATGCTTTTCTTCTACCGTTTTTGCCATATTCCATCCACTTCGTTATTTTTTCTTTGTGTATTCATGAAACGTTCCTCTTACACCATCCTTCTTGAAAGCAACAGCAAAGCATTTAAATATTTTTTAGATTTCTTGCGTTTTGGCGGTATGCTGGATGTGTCTGCTTTTTTTGTAGCAGTATGAAAATGACAGATTCTTTGCTGAGTTTTGCAAAGTACATACACAAGCTGTAGTAGAACAGGGAAATCTAAATTTTAAGAGAAACGAACAAAAATCAGTCTTTAGGATTTGTAGAAAAGCTTTTTTTATACAAAAAATGGTTCTTTCCATTACTGCTAACACTACTGTTTGGAGAAGCTGTTGCCAGAAGAAGTGTATGAATTGTGGCAGATGCTACTTTTGTTATTATGAAAAAGAAAAAAAAGAATTTCGTTTGTTACTACTGTCACTGACTTACTCTGTCTGAGTGACTATTTCCAGAACATTATTAGAATGGTAAAAATAGTATAATGGTAATAGCCGAAAGAAAACGGGAGAAAATACCAAGTGAATTAGCATGTGTCATGCCTTTCTTACCAAGTACACATACAGACAAAGCAAGAAAGCAATAGTAGTATAATATGTAGTTCTCCTACAAACAGCATCAGTTTTGAGCATTTCATATTTTTTTGGAGATTTTTTATTCTCTTTTCTCCTCTAATATCCGAAGTAGCAGCTATATCGGCGAGAGAAGCACTCTATCACCCCATTCATGCATATAACTATCACCCTACTTTACTTCAGCTAACGATCTACTACCACCATTATTGCTCCTGAATATATAGTAGTTTGTGTACTTTCTCCTCCTTCTCATCTTTTTATTTTTCTATTTTTACTCACAGAATCCATATGTGACCCGTAAGCTGTACCTTTTGGTAAACATGTGTGAGCTTGGAATGGATTCGGAGAAGATTGTGAACGCCATGACAAACACCTGCCACCACAGAGGAATCGTTGGAATTCACTGAGGCATCATTCATAATATTTTTCCTTTCTCTTTTCTCTCTTCTCTTGCATAATAATAATCTCATATCGCACACACAAATACGCAATATTACCATGCATAATGTAACGAGCTGTTTGTTATGCTACGTACCTAGTTTATTGGTAGCGAAAAGAATGTAAAAATAGAATCTATAGTATATAAAATGCATATTATCTCTCTCCGTCTCTAAACTACTTATTTGAGAGAGTATATAGGATTATCATTTGCCTATTCTTCTTTAAAAACTCAAAATTATTCCATTCCTCCATTTTCTTCTTAGATTATACAATTTTATTTTCAGGGCGAGGGGGAAGAGGGAAAGAAGCCTTTAAATTTTATATCTCATCTAATGGACCGTTTCTCACATCGTTTTGGATAGAGCCAAAATGGAAGCTGTGCATATGGAGTTGTTTTCGTGTAATATGTATTTTCTTTTTGATGTAGTCTTTGAGGATTTATATTCACGACGGCTTACACAGATCAAAATTCAAAGAGCCATTATTAGAGCATTTAATACGTTCGTTTTGTTACAAAATATTCCTGCCCTTGATATCTTCATATATTAGGTGTACACTTCATATTATGTAATATATGACGTTATGATGTAATCCATATAATGTCAGTGTTTTATTATCTGTCTTTTGTGATTATGAGCGCTGTTATGAAGAGCTACTTTCGTTTACTACTGATGCTGTTTGGAATAAACAATTTTTTTAAACCAACGAGAATGGCAAACATGTATATTTATTGCTCACATCGAAGTATTGTGTTTCGTTGATGTTGTAGACTTCAGGCGAGAGAATATTGTGAACAAGAAGAGAGAGGTAAGGCTTTCCATCCATTATTCCAGAGGCGGTAAGCTTTGTGGGAGGATTTCCACAGTTGAAACGGGTTTTCATGTATTTCATCATGCAAATTTTAGCATTTCAAAGGGATTTTCTCCTGATTATTTGGTAAACCACCACCAATTAATGGAATATAATGCTTACCTAATGGTTATAGAGTGAGCTGTGAGCTAAATGAAGGTAAAAGATGTATTTCATTGTTATGTAATACATACTAGTGCGTAAAAAGTTTACGGATACGACTGCACATTTTCAAGTAAAATTCTTCTCATTTTATAAAGGTTGAAATGTTCTGACACGTTTATTTTTAGCAGATGAAAATGATACATAATATGTGATATAAAAGTTTTCTGATGAGAATTGTGACAGTTTTGAAGTTTAATCGTTGCCATTTTGTCTCCCCATGTGTACAATGTAGCTTTTATATTATGGAATAGTATATATGCCTATTGCCTATAGCTTTCGGGAGAAGTAAAATTCGTAGTCTGCTAGATTTTCTACCTCGTGTATATCATATTGCTTGCAGCTAAAATACGGCTTCTGTTCTGGATGCTTAATAAAACTGTAGCACGTTTAGGAATATATAGGTAGGTATTGGTAGGGATACCGCGGTTTCGGTTTCGGTTAAAACCGTCCTTCGGTTTCGGTTTCAAATTGTAACCGAACCGATAACCGACATCGGTTTCGGTTTTCACCAAAAACCGAACCGAAACCGGCGGTTTCGGTTTCTGTACAAATTACATAAAAATACTGCAATTTAAGAACTTTAAATGCATATACAAGTTCGCATTATTAACTACTTTGAATATAGCTAGTTTTTTATCAAGAATTCCCTTAAAAATTCCAATAAATCAATATTTTTTGTAGATTTCAACTAAATCACATAGTGTTAACGCATAATGACATTCAGAATACACCAATTCCTAGATACTGAACTATTTATGGTTGACAATACGCTAACTTTAAGGTTAAAAAATAAATTTGAATAGTCAAATTTATTAAAAATTAGTGTTTTTGGTACAATAAAAGTATGCATAAGTGTGGTTTTTATGAAAATTAAAAAACCGAAAACCGAACCGAAACCGGCCGGTTTCGGTTTCGTTTTTAAGTTGAAACCGAACCGAAAACCGGCACCGAAACCGACTTTTAAAACCGAACCGAAACCGACGGTTAACCGCAAGCGCCGAAACCGAGGCATCCCTAGGTATTGGTAGTAATGCATGGATATGATGAGGTAGGAGCAGGGAAAGAGAACGAGAGTAAGCTTAAAGGACATTTTCTTGACAAATATTGGTGTTACGTGCCACTGCATACCAATTAAAACACAATATAGCCGATTTACTACCCTGCACATTCACATGAACAGTGGAGTGACAAAAGTACTTCCGGCCATAGTGGTGGTAATAATGGCAAAGTCCAGCAGAAGAACATAAAAGCATCGAGAAAGTAACCGTCTGTCTTTATAGGAGTTTCACTGCTTTACATCGTAATAGAGCCTTTAAATGTGTCCATTATTGAACATTTTGTACACATTTTAACTGCGAAAGCAATGTAAAAGGAGGAGTAATGAATAAAGAGATAAAATTAGCAGTCATTATTATTGTCTCGTCGCTTACAATAATGTCTCGCTCATTTCCCTATAAACTACAGCCCGATACACGACCACTTCACAAAATGTACATTTTGAGTTTCCAAATTATACATTTAGCTGTGAATTGGATACACTTGTTTAGTGTAGGTAGTTAGCATTTAAACTCGTCTGCTATTTTTCGCGTGTTGTTAGCCAACTCTGGTTTTATGGTTAAAGTTACATTTTGTAGAATTTTCCAGCTTTACCCATTTTAGATAATGATTATCATTATTTCAATGTTACGACCATTTACAATACAGAAACTCTCCTTTTAGAATGACATTACATGGAAATGGGGTACCACTTTGGATGATGTGGGCCTTCCGGCTCATACATATGTCTACGGACATATTTTAACATGAAATTAGGAGACTTGCTGTAACTATCAGAGAGTAGCTAGAATTTCGTTTCCGTTTGAAAATGACAAGGTGGAACCCTCCTTGCTCGGTCTGTAGCAATAAGTACATGCACCAAACTCCTTAAGTAGAAATTGAACAAACTGTTAATCACTTACCTCAATTTTAAAAGTAATATGTTCACTAATCAATTAAATCGTAAAACATCCTCATTCATCCCAAATCCCAATGGCAGCCAGATTTCAGAGTCTAGACAAGTACTCCAGTCAGACTCATGCAAACATGCAAATGCTAGAAACGGTTGTAAGTAAGAACTCGACTTGTGAAAATTATTCTGTAGTCAGAAAACAAAAAAAAATGGGCTTTTATTCATAGTACGTAATAGAGATGACACATTCATTCATACATGTGCAGCAAATCGAAATTCATACATTCAGATGTACACATAAGATTTATTTTTAATATTGAAATCATTCTTATGTTAAATTTAAGTTTAGGAAATCACGGCATTACGTTTTGTTTATACATTACAGTAAATTATACATACCTTACTTTATATATATTGGGATTACAACAATATGACAAAGGGATGTACAAGATAAATTGCTTTTTAGAATGCATAAAATAGATATTGCCTCTTTAACAAACTAAAGTGCTTTCATTCTTATATTCTAAAAACTAACCATTGCCTCTGATTGAATAGGATTGCTTATTTGTGTATCCCGAAAATTCCTTGTCGCATTATAAATATCTCATACACCTACAATAGTAAGCATGTTATGTACACTTTTCCTTAACTGTTCTTGCTACTATATGCATGCAAAATGATTTCACTATATACTATTTACACATTTCATTGAGTGCGCTGTAAAAAATTTCATCTCCATCTATTATACGGATAAAGAGAGAAAGTGATACTAGATACTGCTCAGGTAGGTCGATGGAACTAAATTACAGACGAAAGGAAACAACAAGATCATTTCAGATTAACATTGTAAGAATATGAGAAATATTGATTTCGAGTACGTATATCAATCAAAAGGTTAAAACAAATCGGATATCATACTTATGTACGTAATACGTATGTAGATGTTAAATCTAAAATTACTGTACACATCTGCTCATGGTAAATACTTGTTTTCTCTCATTCTCATAATTATATTAGAAATTTTTTTTCATTTTTTTCTGAAATAATGTACATATACGATATACATACATATAGTCACCAAAGATCATTCGTTTTTGATATGCAAAGAATCATTTTCTCCCTTTTTACGATAAATACCCGTTTTTTATTTCGCCGTTGGTATACTCGTTAAAATCATATTTTCCTCAATATTTGAGCCAAATAAATAACATATGCGGCTATATAAAAGAGTAACGGATATTTTTAGGATCGCGCGCATTCTTGTTTCCTTTCTCCTATCTTTGCCTCAACTGCCCTCACCATAATCATCCAATAATTTTTACTCGTTGTCATTGGCCGGATTATCCATCTGGAATCTTTTCCAACTCTTGCCATTATTATTATTGTAACTCTCATGATTACGACGAGTAGAATGTTGCTGCTGCTCATTATGATGATTATTACTGTGTTGATGACTCTCATCCTTTCGGTGATTACTTTGAAAGAGGTGCTGATGTTGATGATAGCTGTCCTCTTTTGGGTGCTGCCGGGGATAACCCTGATTCTTGGTGGGTGGTTCATGCTCATGCTGATGATTATGATGATGTTGATGGTCGGGTTGTTGTTGGCTGTTGAAAAGAGAAAGAAACTCTGCGTCACCCATTCCCGCTAGAGTTGCTGGCACAGAAAAGATATCGCCCACTTCTTCTCGATGCTGGACATTGATATTTTTGCTGGAACTGGGCTGCGGGTGTTGCAACTGATGTTTGCTCGTTTTATGATGATGGTGGGGAGGATGCGGATGCTGGTGGTGTGGAGAGTGATGATAATAATTTTTGTGAAAGTAATGGTCACCAGCAGCACGATGATGATGGTGTCTGGCGGGATGATGGCGGTGGTGATGAATATCGTCATCATTATCATCAACATCAGGATTTCCATGTGCCTTGTCTACTTGCTCATAATGATCATGTTGTTTTTTCCGAGATGCTTCTGCTTTCACTATCACGAACTCTCTTTCGTCTTGTTGCTGTCGCTCTTCTGCTGCTGATGACGAGGATGACAAGAGCACTTCATCTCGTTGTCGTTGTCCTGCTTTCTCCTCGTCGCCATCACCTCCTCCTCCTATTCTTCCTCCTTGTCCATGTCGAGTTGAGTCCCATTGGATTTTATGGGAATTGGGATCATTCCCTTGGCTCACTACACTTTCTTTTGGCGGTAGCACAAGGGCACTCGTTTCAGGCATCTTAATATTATCACTACTTCTACTACTGGCACTGCTACTTTTTCTACGACTGTTATCACTAGCACTTCTACCACCACCGCCGCTTTTATCACTTGCCAAATCGACGTGTTTCCCTTTGTTCCCAAATCTGCTGAAACTATTGCTAATATTATTATTGTTATTATAACTACTGCCACCACCAGCGTTACTGATTTCGCTAGATGTTGTACCAGCGATGCCCCCGCCCCTTGATATGAGAGTTTTTTGAATGGGGTCATCAAAATGAGAAGAACTCGGTGAAGAATTTGATGATGATGCTACCGCCATTTTGTTATCACCTCCGTTACCAGTGGTGGAGAGGCCACTCTCACTGGAAGGTTTTAAAATGCCACTGCTATTTCTACTGCTACTATCCTTTCCTGTTTCATTTTTACTTTCATTCTCACTCTCCAAACTGTCGAGGGAGACAACTGCCGCAATTCCTCTACTTGTCGGCTGTCCAGCTGCATTCAAATCCCGAACACGATGGTAAGTAAACTTCCATTTTAGATGATGATGATGAGGTGCTTCACCATGTACCTCGTGATTTTCTTGGATACTTGAAAATGAAGAAGACGAAGACAAAGGAGCGTTGCCACTGGAGTTGCCTCCACTGCTGATATCTGCAGACGTGCCACTTCTCGACGAAGAGGAAGAAACTCCAGCAGAAGCAGCAAGAAGAGCAGCATACCCCAGGGAACTATTCGTTGTGCCGTCAGAAATGGCCCGATTCTTTCTCTTTTCCAGGGAAAGTAACGCCTTCAAATCTCCATCAACTTTGTCTGCATAACAATAAAAAAGAGAGAAACCAAAAAAGTAGATCAGTTTTGATGGGAATGTAACAAGACAAGAGAAACAAACTGCATACGTTTGCTCATAAGTCATGCATATAATAGCAACCTTATTCATAGAGATATCATAATAGTCATCAAAATCAAATTTTTCTTTTTCATTTTTTTTTCATTTTCAAAACTAGATAGAATAGAAGATCGCGAAAATATATTGCGTCATATACATATCATCACCACATCCCATCTCCATTTTTTCTTATCTTATCTTTAACCATCTGCAAAGAACAAACAAGTTATAAAAATAGAATGGAAGGAGAAAGCATACCCACTTTCTCCACGTCTCTAGCAGTTAGTGGGGTAATATCCATATATTAAATATTTCCTTTCTACTCATCACTAATAAAATATGCGTGCGCAATAGCATCTGTCTATATAAATGGGATTATAAAATAAAAAAGAACGTTTTCCCTTGTCGTTACTACAGGCAAATGAAGAAAGAAACAGGAGAGAGCAAAAAAAAATATATATTTCTAGAAACGGTAAAGCAGTAAAGTAAAAAAGGCACCCAGCCAAAAACTCTTTTTCGTATTGGTGTGTGTACGGCATGGTAGTATCTATAATTTACACACACATGCCATATTCCATGAACAAAAAAAAGAGCTAAAGGGTTTTTTAAATATATGCTTTTATGCAGAAATATATGGAACTCCATAATGTTATATTATTTTCTTGGTGTGTGTTTGAGTGGAGATATGCGGAAATAATGCAAAAAGCACCTTTATATTTTATGGAAGCGTCTGTGATGTATACCTATTTCAAATGATATCACAGCTTGCAATCTTTTGTTGGCCGATAGTACCATATAATTTATGCTTCTCTTCGTGTCGTCTTGGGTTCTTTGAATATAAAAACTACAAAGGGGGAAAAGCATGGGGAAAGAAAAAATCCACATTTCCATTTCATTTTTGAAGGAAACGGGAAATGGCACTATCACTTTATGAGGACGTCCTCTCAATATAAAATGGGCAAATATTTTGCATAAATATAAAAAAGGTAAAAAAAGGGACGCACTTTACTACGTTTTTTCTCTTTGTTGCTGGTGATTGTGGTGTTGTTGTTAGGTGTGTAGAAGAAAGGGAAGGAGAGAAAGCAGGGAAAGTGAAAACGTGAAAAATAAATGGTTGTTTGTTGGAAAGTAAAAAAGAGGAAAATAAAGAAAGGAAGAATGCAAAATGCTTTTTCCCTCTTGGGTGTGAAAAAAGTGAGATGGAGAGAAAGCTGAGAAGAAAAAGTGGAGTGAAAGTGGTCTAAAAATGTTGATTGCAAGAAGAGATTGCAGTCGAGTCAAGCAAGATAGAATAGAGCAGCATACAATTTATACGGCAATGGAGAAAGCAGACTGCTATACGATATGACGGTGATGATGATCATCATCCTGCCAGTAGTAGTAATAGTCAAAGAAGGCGAGAAAAAAGAAAATGGGCCAATGTTTTAGACAGATAGCAATAATAAGACAAGTTGAGCAAGTGCCTCAGAGGGAGAGTGTGTCTGTGGTGTGGGGAAAAGCGTCCTTATTATTATGAGCTGCGAGAATGCACAATCCTTCTCTGATGATGATGACTTTGTGGCCAACTGGGAGTGTAGTTAAAAAGTGGGTATATGGTATCATAAATATATAAGTATAATATGTATCAACACCCCTTCACACCTACCTTTCTCTTTTTTGTTTTCACATATGACGTCTTTTCATTTTAGACGAGAGAAAAATATAAGAATCATGCCAAACGCCAATGGGCTTATCATCATCCTTTTTTCTTAGATAAGACGTTCTTTATATAGCATCATCATCATCATCATCCTCACATCACCATATTTATTTTCAAGCATGGGTGTACTTTTGAGTCAAATGTGTACGCTGTAAGTGCTGGAGTTGCTGTAGGAAGATGCGATGATCATAATAACGATGAAAATGAAAGAGAACGCACAAGAGGAAAATGTTTGATGCTCCTTCTTGATAGCACACATTGTTTGTGGCTTTTCAAGAATACATAGAAAATGTAAAAAAAGAGAAAAATAAATGTAAAAATGGGAATATCGTAAGAAAAGGATGTGGTGATGTTGGTAGTCTGGTCTGGTGACAAGAATAACAACCTTTTTTATGATTGCCCTTTTCCTTTCTTTGATGCTTCTTGATGCATTTTTCGTTTTTGTATAATAATAATAATAATGCAGGCTCCTTTTTCTTCATATTCAGCGTGTGAGTTCGGCCTAGCCTGTTTGCAGATTTTTGTACAGGGAGAAAAGTTCAAAAAATGCACATTGAAATAGATTATTCTGGTGACAATGTTGCAAAAACTAGAGAGGCACGTAAACTATTGCAATGTGACGTCCTAACGTTTTGTTATCTTTTCTGCGAGAACAGAAAATGTATATAAGGAAAGGATGACACCGTAAACGATGACATTTTATCTCTTAAATCTATGGAATGAATGGGCTAGCCCATATCTTCGTATATGCATGCCTTTAACATATTTTTGAAAGGAAAAGCCATATCAGACTTGTGCTTGTAGTATCCCGTGAATTACAACACGCTCACACGAAATGTAAACAATAATTAAGCTTTCTCCCCTCATCTTACTTTCCCTTGTTGTCGGCCCATGTACCCTACTTTTTCTCACTTTGGCTTACTTTTTCCTCAAACACTTTTAAGAGAAAAAGACGTGTCTCGTGTAAGATGTTCTTCTATGCATTCAAAATTAGAAGACTGCGCACAGCTAGAGTCAAGCTTTTCTCTTCTTTATGCACACTCAAGAGTGTTCTGTTCAAAATATGACAAAAAATTGAGACAATCTTTTTCGGATTGTTTCATCTTTTCACTTTTTCTTCACACTGAATAGTAGACCAGCATGCATAATAATATTCCTAATTCTGCCATTCCGATGCATTACGCGAACCATCCCAATTTTCTTTTTTGCGTGATGTTCACATTTCCTTTTGCATTTTTTCCTAATGTTCTTCAAAGGAAATGTTGAAGGTACGTAGATATATGTAGTGAAGAAAGTGCATGTCTAAGAATAGAGCAGCAGTAGTTTCAGGGAATGGCGCATTATCTCCATTATTGACAAGAAGATCTCTTCCTGATGTACTCTTGCTTTTCTGTATGGAAGATCGAAGAGAAGAGGCTCATCACCTTCATCCTTTTTATTTTCAATTTTGCTTCACTCCCTTTCATTCTACGTGTGTGGGTCCATGTCTTGTGTGTGCCGTGACCCAAAATGAAAATGCTTGGTAGGCACGAACACAAGACATTACGACCAACCATAGACTATTACTGAGCTACTTTTTCCATATACCAAGATTGGGAAATAGTCAAAAAGTCAACGCGATGATGAGGTGGAGGTGGCAATACGGCTGAGGTTAAGGTGAGTTTGCTAAAGAATCCCGCTTTTCAGTCAGTGGACAAAAGAGAAAAGGCTGGTGAATTGGGTCAAAACGCTACAGAGAAAAGTCAATGGAGACGTTTCACTAGTGATGATGTTGTCCATGATGCATAAAATGAAAGGATACAAACCAAGTATGTGCACAACTTATTTCCACATTTCTTCGGTTTTCGGTAGTGGCTTGCTCTGTTCTGTAGTAGATAAATAGTTTTTTGTGCATATGGCTAGTAAAACTACCTACCTGACAATAACAACAACGGAGGTCATCCATGAAATTACCTTGTACGCCCATACATCCCGACTTTCTAAACGGCCGGTGTATATATAGGACAGTGCATAATAATATCAAATGATCAAAGAAGGAAGTAAATGGGCATGTGTGCCTGTATACCTACATATTTATGACTTTACCAGAGCTTAACCTAATTTGATCAAGTTGGGTACAAAAGTCCGTATCACTTTACGCTGATCGCTAACAAGAAAAAAACAAACCAGAAGCAGACCAGGACCAGACCACTAAAACCACCGAACCAACAAAACGTGTTTGTGTATTGTGTATTAGCTGATCTAGGTACCTACCTATGATCGTAGATGATCAAAGTGGAAAATGAACTTTTCTCTTTCACCGCATGATCGTCATCATCATGAATAGGGAAAGCTCTGCTTTGTTTATTCAGCGCTTGTTTGTGTGAACGCGTGTGTACACCAGATTTTCCTGAAAGCTCATTAAATTAAGCGCTTCGTTAAAACAAAGAAAGCTGTAGAAACAAAACAAAAAAAACTACAAAAAATGTGCAATCTACTTCTCCATGCATATGTATGGCATGACGGTTTGACTGATCGATACTGATTATTATATAGGTATAAGCACTTCCTCATGCTGTCATTTCATGCTTTTCCAAAGCCGAAAGTAAAACCTGTCATTTTTCTCTTCAATCTATTCTATGGCTTACGTCCAATTTACGTAAAATGTCAATCAAAGTCAGCCATAAAAGTAAACAAAAAGGCAATGCTATAAAATTACGGCGGTTTGGAAAAAAACAAAAGAGGTTTCTGTGAAGAAGTCATGCTTGCTTAATTCATTGCGGTTGGAAAAAGCTGAAAGATATACAGGACGGGATAAAGCCTTGCATACAAAGAAATGACCGAGAGAGGTTTCCATTCTATAAGATAAAGCAAAATATGGTGCCGTTTTCTCCGTACTCAAATATTATTATAAAATAATATATATCCATATCGAAAGAAAGTTTCAACATGTGCACTTGCTTTCTCCTATTTTTTATGGTTTACTCTGCTATTGCTATTATATCACAGGAAGTGATCAAACGAGAAAAGGATAAACGTTCCTATGGACAGCTATAAACAATGCTATGGTAAGCGACACACATATGCACATATTCTCAAGAACAAAGATGGATAACGGATAGGACAAACGGGTTTGCGAGTACAATGACGTTATATATTGACAAGCCACCGTTTATTTTTCTTTAGCATTGATTTTTTTGGGAAAAATATGTGTATGTACACTGTGCTAAGGTTAGAATGATGTATTTGGATTACAAGCTATTTCACTGGTTTAAGTTGAAAAGCCAACAAGCATTAATTTTACTATCGTTTCTGTGTGTTTCATCTTCATTGTACCACATCATGTTTCTCTTCTCGGTGACAATCGAAATTGTGCAATATATTTTTCCTTGTGAGCTGTTCCATTTTATTGATCACTTTTAGCTTTGTACAATTTTTTATAGTTGTTTAACATGTGAATTTTCAAGGCAACACAAAACGCTTGGCCCTTTTACTAGTCATTTTTCATGGGATTACATTGCGAAAAAACCCTGTTTCGACTAGCATCAATGTTTTGGTAGACAAACAAGTATAAATTGTGTTTACCCTTCGAAAATGTCTTGTGCCTTTTTGGTCAATGGTCAATGCGGTTGGGTTGAGCTTGTCTGCCTTTTTTTCATGCAACCTGTCACGATGCCCCAATAAGATGAGCAAACAAGCTGTCGATTTCCCTTTTTATGTTTCGTGTTGCTTTTATTCCTCCTGTCTTGTTGTGTGTTTTTTTCGCAATATGAGTGAAAGTAAACATTTTGTGTTGCTTGTCTAGTTCTCTTCCACTGTTGCTCTTTTCTCTTTTTATTTCCAGACTTTTGGAGCGAAAGAAGCAGAGGCTTTACCCAACAGAACCATTTGGGCTTTGGGGATTTTTGCAAGAGCATGATGCTACTAGAATCCTGTGCAATTTTGTAGGTCTTCTAATATCAGAACTAAGTCTAGTTTCGTTTTCCCTATGGTCTATGTGTGTGTTGCTAGTTGCTCCCTTTAAAACGACATTACATGCAGCTCCTCCAAAGTTTGCTCTTCTTCTTTCTACCTTAAGTAGGAATAGATCTCTGCTTACAGAGAACGAGGTAGTGCTATCGCTTGTATAGTTACTTAACCTAGTTTAAGAAAAGATACATGAATAAGAGGGACGACAGGGATATTCTCACAAAGACGAAAGGTAAACTGGGTATAAAAGAGAAAACTTGTGTTTTTGTGTATGAGTAGAGCTTTCACTGTGTCGAGAAAACGTAAATGAGAGTAAAGAGAAGAAAGAACATCTCAAATCCCCAGTTTTGTCTTCTCGGTTGGATAAAAGTCTGTCGATAAAAACTTTATGAGCTTAACATTAAAACTGTATAAAAGGAGTAAAATGTACGCGCTGAGTAAAAGAAAGCCCCTAAAAGGTAATATGCATGCATGAGAGAATATCTTTAAAAAAAGGTATTATGGTTGTGTGCTTGCAACTATGTACTAATTCTCTGGAGAACAGATTGCAAAAGATTTTTTGGGCTGTGCAAGAAGAGAAATTGGGACGAGGTGAATCTGATGAAAACTAGAGAAAACTCGTTTATCTAGAGAAAAGGTCTTTGAGGGATTCCCGCAGCCGAGTAAAACTATTCAGATTAGAAAGTAACAAAAGCGTTTTGCTAGTTGAATGAAAACTATAAAATATTACATAAGTTGTCATTTTTGTTATTGAGGATTAAATAATCGTATGTGCAGAAAGGTTCTATTCAGTTTTCTCATTGAGATGATCATATCCATTATTGATATCACTAAAGTGGTAGTAGATTTTAAAGGGCTTAAATACAATTAGATCTTGTTCCTTCCTTCATCTACTACTTTTGTTCGTAGCTACTATTTATTTTGAACAAACTGTTATTCAGCTCAGTAGATCAGCATAAATTACTAATGACCTGGTTTCCGGTTTCCTGTCTTACTTCGCAAAAAAACGCACATAAGTGCAATTTTAAACAGAATTCTAAATCCTGAATAAAGATTTTATGCCCGGTTCCATAACACTTGCTATGTGAAGGGTTTCTTGTCTGCTCAAAGGCACTGAACACACTTGTGCATGAATCTTCTCCGTAACGGGAAAACATTTGTCTTTGCTGTGAATACGAAGACTTGCTCCCCCTCTCTACGGACTCTCAATATATTACATTTAATATCATTCGCTACTTTTTCTGGCTCACTACAACAGCAGTATAGTGGCAGACTGTACCTAACACATCTTCTTCCTGCTTTATGTCTTGCACCAAAATCCGATTCGGTTCACAAACCTTAACACATTAAGCATTTTCGTCTTCGAGAGGATTCCTCCTTTTATTCCTTTCCCTCTCAAGTAAAATGGAATATCCTTGGAAAAGTTTAAGTAGCAGTGGCTCAGAGGAAAAGGAGATTTCACATGTGCTCAAAGACGATTCATGAGAAACAAAATACACGAGGAAACGAAAGAAAATACAAAAAAAGTGGAGAAAGCGGATCAGAAAACCGTTACAGTTTTCTTCCGTGGTATGCTAATATCAGTCTTGTCGGTGGTTGCGACGTTTGTAGGACACACACTCACATGCATGCATGCATATTAAGAAGGGGGTACAAGACATGAAGATAGAGAACATTCGCAAAAGCGGTATCACCACCAGAACGAGACATATCATTACAAAGAAGCTCTTGGTTTCAAGTCTTTTTATATATCTTTGCCTACATTATATGCTCTAAGAATAGAACTTTCTTAATTTTTTGTTAGCAAAGGGAAATAACGATAATGACGACAATAGTGCTTTATTCCTGGACTCTCGTTTTTGAAAGGAACGCAAATACATTGATCCCCTTTCTC
>JAQIXW010002707.1:0-14756 GCA_034700685.1 Willowsia buskii | reverse complement strand
ACTGAATTAGTATACCAAATTTGGTGAATTTTGGTGAGAGTCGTTGCAGGGCCGGGTGATAGTCCGAATACCTCCTCAGGTGCAATATTTGGAATTATATTCCGAGCTTGAAAAAAGTGGAGATCAAGTTTGCTGGTAGATCTTCCACCCACTCTTACCATAGAGGAAGATCTCAATAATTTTTAATTTTTATAGTCGACTTTTAACATAAGTGCCTTTTTGTGCTTTTGAATATTATATGCCTATTTTTACCAATTCTGAATTTATGGGAAAATATAAATTTTATAACTACTTCTATGGTAAGACATTTGAAAAAATAAATGATTATAAAATAAT
This sequence comes from Willowsia buskii, assembly GCA_034700685.1. Classification (NCBI taxonomy): domain Eukaryota; kingdom Metazoa; phylum Arthropoda; class Collembola; order Entomobryomorpha; family Entomobryidae; genus Willowsia; species Willowsia buskii. Next base: position 14,420 of record JAQIXW010002707.1, on the reverse strand, counting down.
ATGTTATTAGAAAATTATAGTCAGCGTGGGTTGAAACTAAACAAAAAATTTTTTTACTTAAATTAATGTCTAATATAACTCGTTATTTTATTTCATGAATGTGTAGGCAATTCTAATAACTTATTTACTGAACTAGCTCTGCCTCTCATTTTTTCAATTGATTAAAATCCGTTAAAATATGTAGGAAGTAAGAAGTAAGGTTTTTTTAGTATTATGAAGTTTTTTTCAATATTGCTTTAAAAAATTTAGACCCCATACCCACTTGTGCTTAGAAAAGTCTCAATTAAAAAAAATAGTTAGATACAAAGCCAGTATTGAATTATTTGAATTATTTATTAGCTGACCCAAGTCCTACTAATATTTTTTGCTTATGAGAGCTGTCATAAAATGTTTAAATATTTTATTTAAAATAATTGGTTTCATGTAGTTTTGTAAAGCTGTTTTATATAACGGTTAGACCGATTCACAAGCCACTCACAAAGCCAAGATTAAAACATTTAAAAGTCGCGAAATATCCCAAAAACCAGCCGTAAAATTTCCTTGGAACATAACATAAGTTTATTACGTGCCAGTCTTGAAACATACACACATTTATACATACATTTAGTGCGATTCAAAATTTAATTTTCTTACTTAATAAAATCCAGCTAAAAACTGAGTCCGCTTATTGGAAAAATTCGCACATTTAAATACTTGTTAGTGGATTGCATCCAATACCTTATACATAGTGATTCCGTTTCATCCCACATTTTGTGTTTGTGACGCTTGCTCTTGCTTACTTAACTGACTAAGATCGCGATTTTGCAGTTAACAGTTAAAACATGGATACTCCTCTTGTTTGGGTGTCGTTTGATTTGGGATTTAACTTCTACAAAATATTCTTTAGCCGATCTCTCCTACATATAAATGCACCCCAAAAGACATTTGAATTCAAAAAGAATAAAAAAACAAAAATTTACTTTCACTTCTCATTTTCCCTTCTCTTCTTGTTATTACTATGTTGCATCTGCGTAGTTGTCCAGTTTATGTTCAACTCGAAGTCAATACGGATTGAACTTCTTCTCGCTACGATAGCTTTTGCTCTTCTAGATATTATTGTAATTATGTGCCAAGTATTGTATCGTAGTTCTGGACAAGAGTTTGTTAGTAGTCTTGTGAATTTACTTAATTTACATAGACGCTTAAATGGCTTTCAGACTGATCCGGATTTAATAGATCAAGGAAGACTTGGCCACACACAGTTACTTCAACGGGGTATATTTTACTATAAAAAGTTTTCATGATAGTAACCAGAAAGTACATTTATTTATACCAATTATTTATAAATTTCAGAAATCAAAAAAATGATCACAGACCGGAATGCAGCAGATATAGTGGGAATTGCTGTATCCAATTTCATTCAACAATTAACTTTCCTTGCAATCTTTCTCGCCCCAATTAGTACATATTTGGAACTTGATCCGGTATCTCTGTTGTTTAAGAAAATTTGGATAAACAATACGCAATTTAAAGTTATATTTATTGTTATAAAACTAATTTTCCTCCAATATATTGCACTCGAGGCTACTCGAATATTTTTTCAGTTGTTTGCTCAAATAATCGTTTTGTTGAGTTGTGTCACAAGTGTTCTCAAATTCATAGGAAAAATGCCAGTTGGTAGTGCGTCATTGTCAAAATATAAACAGCTTTAATGTGCAATGCGAATGGGTCAAGATTTTGTACGCAACATGACAGGAGTTGCGTTGCTTTGTCACATGTTGGTAGAAGTTACGTGCAATCTTGTTTTAATAATTGGTGCGAATGAAATGCCAATAATAATTTATATCATATTTGCTAGTTTAGTTGTAGTGATAACATTACAAACTTATACAGCTCTTCCGTTGTTAACAAATTGTCATGATAGGAGTAAACTTTTAATACGCTATAAGTGGCCTGGGTCGAAATTTGAGCCTTTTGATTTAGGAACTGTGTAAGAGGTAAATTTGAGAAGTAGAACTTTCAAAATTTGGTTAAAATCTGTTAGGGCTCAGCAACCCATATCAATTTCTTATGGTATTGGGATTTGTGAGCGTAGCACGAAGGTAGCCTACTTTTCAGCAATTTTGATAAATACAATAAATTATTCTATGCTTTTCAGGTAAATCGGAAAAGTAAGTTTTGTGAAAAGGTATCAATTCGAAGAAAATTTGAAAATTCTGTGCACTATTGTGTGTGTATATTTCACGATTAGTATAATGGCAAGTTGTATCATAAGTTATTCATATGGTTACTCCTACTTTATAATTTATTTCTATTAAAACACAGATATATATCCATAATTTGAGTTACGTTGGCTGCGCACACATGGATTCCCGATGCGATGGCAATTTATAAAATTCATCTGGCAAAAATGTGAAAGCTTTGAAATGTTATATGACTAATGCATTACGATTTATGAAGTTACATACATACTATGTGTTTCGGTTCCGATACGAATATCGGAAAATTTTCCTATCCAATCCCATCATATCCGATCCGACGGGCATATCGGATTGGATCGGGTCTTTTTTATATCGGATCGGAATCCAAAATTGATATCAGTATCGGATCGGAAAAATTTCCAACATCGGATCCGATAATCCGATATGTGTAAAAATTAGAATAATAGCATGATTTCGTTAAAATTTAGGAGTATTGGCAACATTTAAAGTCAAATTCTTTCATTTTTCGCATTTCAGACATTAAAACTCTGTAATAAGATGTGCCGTTATCATTTTTACTCCACTAGATAACGATTTTTGTCGTGCTTTCAAAGTTCTTAGCAAGCAATGTGAGATGAATTATTTTGAAAGTTGCCATTTTTAATTTGTAAATTGACAAAACAACAACAAAAAAGTATTTATTATTATTTATATTGTTGGGCTAAAAAATTTCTCTAAGCAATTTGAAAACATGGTTATTTAAAATTCATTGTTAGTAACATACTGCAAGATCTAAAGCCATGATTTCACATAGATTGTTGGGGCCAAATACACATGATGTGTATTTTTTGATCGATTTATGTATGTAGGATTTTTCACTTTTTCTGTGATTTTGCAACAAATTGTATGGAGGAATAATTTTTTGTAGACTATTGGTGCCAGTCTGCGTGCTGGATATTAAGGTATTATGATTTAAGTACTCAAAGTACATATGGTTATGTATTTGTTGTATTTGAAGTCAAATATCGGAAAATATCCGATACCGATCCTATCCGATCCTATATTTTCCGATATATTGGAAAAACGAAAATTCAACATTTGTATCGGAAATCGGAATTGAGTTTTCATACCGGAATCGGATAGGATATCGGAAAAGCCCATCGGATCGGATCGGACCGAAACACTATAGACATGTATTATACATAGTCCATAAGAATATGTGTTCATCACTGAAGAAATAATCACTAAGAACTCATTTGTGACTTTTATATGGCGTGACATACAATATAAATAACACGCAATTTATTTATGTTTATATTAATTTATATAACATATTTCTGAGTAAAAAGTACATAAAGAATAAATATAAAGATTGTTGCGTAATTTTAGCTTTATTTTTGTTTTAATGTGTAAGCTTTTCTTTGTTACACCTAACGTCAAATGCCCTAATAAAAGGTGTGATGTGTGAAGAGGCGTGATCCATTCAGTTTGCTCATTGCTCTATTTAGTTTTAGGATTTCTAGTGTCATTCGTATCATAATCATATCTTTTGGAATGCATACTACTTTACTAAACTGTTCACCACTAAATTTATTTGATTAGGCAAGCTATATATTTTAATTATAAACAGACAAATAACAAACACAAATAAAACAATTCTTTTTAAATGCTACAATCTTCCGACATATTTCAATCTACATATTACTAAACCAAGCTTCCAACAAATCAATACTTAAACTATAACCAAAATTTAAAATTGTCAGTTTATCAATTCGTATTACAGGTTTTATAGCACAAATATGTACACGCAATTTAAGAATATAAATGGGAAGCAGTTGGAACTTTAACAACCAAAAGGTTAAGCACTATTCCAACAAGCGTCTGCAAAATGAGAATAAATTTCCCAAACTATTCGTCTTAATACCTAATTACAAGAGCAATAAAACATTCATAGTATACAGAGCAATGTTAGCAAAATAATTTGCTTTCGTTTCACGATCAAAGACAGCCACCCCATAGCAAAATGATATTGGTCTTTGAGCCCGCAAAGATTTTCTCCAAATTTCGTAGTTAACACGAGCAACATTTTCTTCCGCTGTTTGAAACATTCCCGTATTTCTTGTTCTTCTTCGCCAGGAACTCTCTAGTAGTCTTTTACTAAACTCATGACATTCTGTGGCGACCGGAACACTCTCACAAATTACCATATAGACAACACTCACAATCAGAAAATAAATTAAGTACACTTCTGGTGGCATTGAATTATAACCTGTGATTAAAACAATATTACAAATTGTGCTTAGCACTAACCCCATCATCATTAGTAGCGCAGCAATGCATCTTACAGGCTTATCGCCAATCTGAAATATGCACCTAAGCTGCTTATACTTGAACAATACAGCATTCCCTGGAGCTAATTTGCTGATTCTTTTAAGACATACGATATACGTGTTAAAAATAACCATAGAAGGAAGCAATATTTTTGTATAAGTACGAGTTGCTTCCAATGTACTCCATTGCGTCAGCAAATATCTAAAAATGACTTTTAATTCGCTATAAGGAGAATGGTTTGCAATGTTTCTTAACAAATGATATCCTGGGTCAAGCCCTGTCACTACAAACATAGGAGCCATAAAAATTCCTGTAAAGAACATACTGACTACAAGTCCGTTCATCAAAAGTCCCATAAGGTCTGTAGACCCTTGTTGTCTTAACAGTTTGGTTAGTTCTAAAATACACAATTAAAAAATTATTTGGTATTTCGAAAGCAATGAAATCAATCAATATTATATTTGAATATCATTTTTTACCCCGCTTTATTAAAAACAAATGTCCAAATTTCTTTTCCCCTCGTTTTACAACTGATTCTCCAAAAGAACGGATGCTTCTCTCGAATTCAAATAGAATATCAATAATAATATGAAGTTCGTCCAGGTAGAGAATGTTGATTATGTTAAGACCAGAACATAAAATAATGAACATAGATAATGCCAAGTTATTGATAAAATGTTCAAGCGGTAATGTGTCTGAATTTGTAAGAAACCTAATTATGAGAAATGTTGACAACGAGAGAGTTACAAATAGAGCAACAAATGACAGGTAGAATGGAATCAGCTTTTTATGATCCCTCTGGAGAATATTTCTTTCTGTATTTATATCCATTTTTGTTAAATAGCGATACAAAAATGGCTTGTACAAAGTTTCACTAAGCTGGTACGCTTTCCACATTAGAGGAGTTGCCATGATCACCAAAAATGTTTGGTTTCTTAAGTTTCCGAATAAAATTTTGCACAAAATAAATATTTTTTAAGTTGTCAAAGTGCTTAGAGTAAAGAAGGGATATTTGTAACTGCAAAACTTTATTGAAGTGAACGGCTAGAGGACAAAACCAAGAACAAAGAAGAAAGAAATGTTGACGCACATCAAATTAATAGGTAGTAAATATTAACAATGCAATGCCAATGTTTTACTTAATGAAAAAACATGTTTTTTGAAATAAGTAATTTCACGCTAGTATTGAATAACTTTTAAGCACTAAAATGGTTGAAATTTTAATATTTGCTTTCTCTATTGCTTTTGCTGTTTTTATTTTAAAACTTATTCTTTATTCTTAGGTAATTTGATTAAATATTTGTATGGAATACTAATAATTGCTGGAAAATTTAATTTTCTTGTGCCAAAATCGTTTTAGTTTTAATTTATTTTGGTAATTTTACATCAATGTGATTTCTATACCAAGTTTCAATTACACAGGGCTTTTTGTTCTTAAGCTTGAACATGCTCAATATAATTAGTTTTTATTTTTTACGTTAAATTAGGTAGTACAAAATGTACGTGCTTACATATTACATCCTTGATTATAATTAAAAAATTGGTATGTTTGATGTTTAAAGACATGATAATTTGTTCAGCAGATGCCATAGCATGCTAAGGGTATTTCGCCCTTCAAATTTATTTTACTGATCTCTGTACGTGGAAAATGGAATCACTGCTTCCTGTGTTGTCTGTTCATCTGAAAAACTCGAAATTAAGGAAAAACGTACCAGTTTTCAATTGGTATCTGTTGTACCAAATTTAATGAACGAACGGATCAAAATTGATTCCTTGTCACAAAAATCAAAAGAAAATTGTTAAACTCTCTTGGTTTAAAAATAGCCTTGTTATATGATTCATACAGTACAAAAAATATACATGTAGGTGTATATGTTTTGTGTTGCAATGTTCAATTCGTGCAAACTAGTCAAGATGCTAATAATCATTTATCCTATATGCAATTCCTATGATTTGTAAAAATGCAAGTGCTGAAGGCCAAAAGTAGATGAGTTTATTGAACCTTTTTTTCTTCTTTTGACCTTGACTAGTCACTGTGAATGAGTTTGGTGTTATTTCGTTGCACTATCTTTGGGAGCAAGCGATCAAGCTGAAGCTTCACTACATAATAATCTCTTTTATTATTCACTTCTCTGCTGACTGCAGCAGCAGCACCAGCTCCCATTTTTTACTGGTCAGTCAGAATAAATTAACTCTCTTTTAATTTGAAGCAATACCAATAAATGAAGAGATAGTCATCACTGCATCAGTGCAATTCAAATTCAGTATTTCTAACAAATAATCAGCATCAACAAACTAACAATTTCTACTTATTTTATCACCCATTCAACCAAATTTTCTACCTTCATAAAAATATTGTTCACATCGTGACATCAGAAATGTTGCATTTCTGGATTTATCAGTGATTGTCTCTTATCTTATCCCGTAGATTTCATACCAGTTTTCTGTGTTTTTTTTGTAAAATCCACAATCCACTGCAGTGGCTAATGCCTTAATGCATGTCCCCACAGTAGGTGTAATCCGAGTATCGACTATAACGTGGCCTTGTCGTATTTCATGAAAACTTGAATGAAACTCGGAATAACTTTTATCATCTTGTGTTGGAGCAGCGGTAGAAGTGCAGTTTACAACTTTGTATTAAAACAGTCAATTTGGGACTTTTCCACAAAAGTCATAAAACATGGGACTCGTTGACATATGTCTAGTAGTTGGAGTTGTGATTTGTTTATATTTAAAGCTTTTCACAAAAAAGCGACATCCTCGCCATCCACCAGGTACCAACAATAGAATTTTTACCGAAATATAGTTGAAAATATACCTACCGGATTGGTAGTTCTCCTGGAAGATTTAATTTACAAATTTGAAAATATTTTTTGTTGATCTTAAGGTCCTCCATCTTTACCTCTGATCGGTAATATTTTGCAAATACGAAAGGGGCCTCAAAAGGCGCTCCTCAAATGGGCGGAGAAGTACGGTGACATCTTCAGCTTTAAAATAGGAACTCAAGAGTACATAACACAACAGACCATATTACGTTAACTTCATGGAGAATACCAATATAATTCTTATGACATGATCTATATTTCTTTGCAGTGTGATAATGCTTAATGATGCGAAGATAATCAAAGATGTGTTTGCTGACATACGGTGTACGGGACGGACTCCTAATGAAATTCTTAAAGCGTTTGGAAACGGCTATTATGGTAGGATTTGTATTATGATGTATGCTAAGAAATTGTGTCTATGATCCACATGTGTAAATACATATAAACTTCATTTAAAGGAGTTGTCATGGGAGAAGGGCGCCATTGGGAACAACAAAGAAGATTTACACTGAGAACTTTAAGGTATGCATTTTTAAGAGAAAGCTAGCCTTCCCATAAATATAAAACACATTGAATTATTTTGATACAGAGATTTGGGATTTGCAAAGACCTCTATGGAAGGCGTCATTCTTGACGAGGTCAATGCCATGATCAAGTTCTTAGGAAAACGAGCAGACCAAATCATTACCGGCACTCATATATTTAATGGACCTGTTGTTAATTCTCTCTGGAAAATCATTTCCTCTGAGAGAAACGACTTGGATGGTCAGGAAACACCAAAAATACTGGCGGCCTCAGAAGAAATTATTGCGTAAGATGACATATTTTAATTACATGTTAATAGATACTAAAGTATCAAATCATTATCTTATAGTAGATATTTTTGCAAAAAAAAATTCAGTGCTATGAACCACACCACAAAAACTGGCCTCATGTATGCCCCATTTCTGAGAAAAATTGCTCCAGATTTTTTCGGTTGGACAAGATGGATCAACAGCATTTCAAATATGTTTAGCATAATAGATGATTCCATAGCAAAGCACTTTTCCAAGCTAAACCCGGATAGTCCACAGTAATTTTTTCTCATTTTACATAAATGCTTCTTGGTGACTCCGGCTTCATAAAATTAAAATACCATAGTAAAAGTAATGTTTTTCTATAGGGACTTTATTGACCACTATCTAATTGAAATGAAAAATGAAACTGATCCCAACTCCAGTTTTTACAAGGAAATCGGTGGTAGGAATAAAGTCATTTGCATCTCGTTGTCAATTTTCGTTTCACTTTAAAATTATCGATTTCTTGCATTTTTATAGGAAAAAATTTGAAATCTGCCATTCTTGACTTGTTTGTGGCTGGATCTGAAACCACGTGAGTCGTTTGGGATTGTAACCTCAGAATTAGCAAGTGAATTATGAAATGTATAAAATTTTGTAAAATTGTTACCACCGTAGGGCTGCCACTTTATCCTGGCTTATGGTCACTCTCGCTCACAATCAAAATATTATGATAAAGCTGCAAGAGGAATTAGAAAGAGTGCTTGGATCAGGTTGCCAGCCATCGCTGGCTGATAGACAAAAGTATTTTGAAAACTTCAAATATTTTAATAAAATTTATTAATATTTGGAAATAATGAAAGACTTTTTATTCTCCATAGGCTTCCATACACAGAGGCAGTCATAATGGAAATACTCCGGAAAACATCAGTCGTCAACAATGGAGTTCCCCATAAAATGATAGAAGATGCACTCATTAACGACTATTTCTTCCCAAAGGACACCACAATTTTTCCAAACATTTATCAAGTTCACAACAACAAGAAAGTGTGGGGTGATCCGGAGAACTTCCGTCCAGAGAGATTTCTTTCTGAGGATGGCTCCAAAGTGATTCGTCATGATGCTCTGATTCCATTTTCAGTTGGGAAACGAATGGTTAGTAGATTTAAATGAGTTAATCTTTGAGGTTAGGAAATGAATTTTTTTAGTGTATTTTGTAAAGAGAAACTTAATTTGACTTTTCAGTGCATCGGTGAGACTTTAGCAAGGGACACGCTATTCATGTTTGTGGCTTGTATAGCTCAAAAACTTCACATTAAACCGGCTCCAGGCAGCAGTCCAGAGCAATGGAAAAATACGGAGCCAACATTTAAACTGATCAATGAACCGGATCCTTTCGAAATTATTTTTAGCTTGCGAAAGTAACAAAAGGGCACAGGACCTGCTATTGTGTAATAATATGGAAACGAGAGTTAATAGGTTTACGAGGAATGCGAGGAATGAATGCTATTAACTCTTAAATGATAAGGCTGCGATTTGTATCGATTTCTAGGATGATGTCACATTATGCTGTACCAAAGTAAAAATAAGGCTAGAATTTGCTTGTATTTCATCATGCATTATCCTTCTAATTTTACTCGGATAAAATGAGCTTTCGTTCTGCTCTCCTTGCATTTGGATTTGTAAATAATTTTATTGTAAAAATGTTTCAATACGTTCAGCTCCGCATATATTTGAGGTTTTCGATAAATTTCCTGCTGCATTTTGCTACTTCATATAGTAATATCAAATTACACAATAAAATATTTTTCATTTAGTATAGCACTACAATACCGACTGTAGTTTGAGCATTTCGAATATTCATCATCCTATTCTCTCCGCTTGTCAGATAATTAGTAAGGTTGTATAAATTACATGTATTCTGTTTTACGTGTTTGCTTACAATATTTCCTCCCGCTATGCTACTTGTGTTGATTTAAAGTTTGTCAAAGCAGAAATAAACTATCAAATACATTCGATTTCCAATACCCATCCATGCCCATAGACAATTACATGACGATAATTAAACACACCATATATTTTGCGTATAGACTAAATTAGTTTCTACTTTCCTAATTGCGTTCTTAGCATACAAAGCAGTGAAGCAGTATACACATAATTTACAATCATGTTTTTAAAAGATATTAAGACAGAAAACAGCTCCAAAAAACTAATCAGCGTCGACTTTTAATTAACTTCAAAAGTAGGAAGCTTATGAAAATATTGATTATGAAATATATCCATTCCTACGTAGCAAACTGAGCAAAATTGGGTGTGAAGAAAGTAACCTCAGTTTGAAATGTTGTTTGAGCACGTTTCTATAGAAATTTGAAGCTGACATTAAGCAAATTTAGTGAATTCTTGACAAAAACTTCTGCAAATATTTAGATATTTAAAATTTGCAATTCAAATACTGCCTTTTCCCCTTCAAATAAATATATCATTTGACAGAATGCATGCAGCAAGCTTTTTGATACGGAATAGCATTGCATTCCTGCTAACATCAATCACCCTGGTTGATTCTAACCACACCCATATTTTTCCAACAACCAGCAATCTCAAAATTGAATCAATCTTAGCTGAGATAATAAGTCATATTTACGACCACAACAGTAAATCTATTCACCGTTGTATACTCAGCCTCTATGGTTCCATACCATAAATACAAATAATATCCCATTTCAAAGAGAACCATTTCTTATCTTGCCTGGAACTTTTAATAAAGACAAAGTCCAAACCACAAAATATAGTTTGCGCCACTATTTCTCCAACTGCTTTACAAAAGTTGTGTTCCCAACTAATTTAGAAAATTTGGAAAATATCTTCGATGATGTAACGTCAGACAAGTTTATTCTGATAACGACATCGTTTACATCTGCATCCAACCTCTTTAAACGAATTGACGACAGAGTTGTCCAAAAAGTTGTAATGTTTCCAGATCCATCTCAAAGCAGCTCATGCCTGGCTTATGATCCATCTTCTCAAATTGTTCCATGCATGGCAACCCAAATTCTTAACAATTTTAAGCAAACTGGGATATTGAACGGCAGAAAAATAAAAGTGTTCTACAACGACATGCCGAGCGGAATATCAAAAGAAGGGACAGATGCAGTTTCGTCCGGTACGGATAACACTTTTTTGATAAAACTTGCGAAGAGGTCAAATTCTACAATAAATTTCATCGAGCCCGGACATTACTACGGGTACCAGACTGAAAATGGTTCTCGGACAGGTTTGATAGGAGACTTGGTTTACAAGAGAGCTGATCTAGTACCATTAGTAATTCAAACAGTTGAGCGAAATCCTTTCATAGACTACTCAAATCTTGCTCACGTAGCCTTTATTACATTCTGTTTAGCACCGCCCAAACCATTTCGTGTGTGGAGACCATTTGCGAGTTCATTACCGCTAATATTGTGGCCAATTCTGGTATCAGTTCTACTAATTTTTTCATTTCTCGCCTCTGTAAACACCTATAGCATTGCTTATAAGAGGCATAAAATTTTCCTTAATTTTAAGATTTGTGGTAGATTTCTGAAAATTTTTGTTGAGCAGCCATGCATACCACCGCAAAACAATGTTAATACAATATTTGTTGTTCTTTTGCTCATCACTGTTTTACTTATTGGTCAGGTTTATAAAGGGGATTTGGTTGGTGAGCTGACACATAAAGTGGCTCCAAAATTTCCAACAAACTTTATCCAGTTAAGTCAATTTTCTCCGAGGTACACCAAGCTTTTGTATGCATTTAAGAAAACTCTTATTTCGACTGTCTTTAGCGAGTCACCAAATCCCCACTTAAAACGAATATCGACAGAATGGGAACACATTTATAAAAGCTTGGCCGACCCGACTCCATGCATGGAAGGGACACTTGCAGATAAACAAACAGCATGTATAAACTTTTTTATTCACCTGGCCATCTTTAAAGTTAAACAAAGTAAATTTCGGGGTCTCTACATTTCCAAAACTAATGAAGTACCGGTACTAGTCGCGTTTGGTATGGTAAAGAAGTCGATATACAAAGAAGCGCTAAACTGGTATGTTAGTGTGACCGTAGCTTCTCATTTGTTTAAGAAATGGGAAGAAACTTATTTTACTTGGCTGAAAATAAAAAGTGGACAAAAAATTACGACGGAGATCTCCGAAGCAAGCTTTGCAAGCGGAACTGTTGCATGGGATTCTGGTCGATTTTTTAAATGTTTTTGCACAGCTGCAAGCCGCTTACTTATTCAGTTTCGTTTGCTTTTTATTAGAGAGATATCGCTCCAGTAATGTAATAAACTTAGAAGACTCAAAGCTTAAAATACTTTGTATACTGCTGTTGTCAAAAACATTTGGGGGTTTCAGAAATATATTTTCAAAATAAGCAATTGCATTCAAATATTTGACAAGTAGTATTTGCGAACATCGTTGCGAACTGGTTTTAAATGGTTAATTGTATATGGGCTTTACATAGGCTTATAAGATTTCAAAGTTTTTTTATTCAAAACCTCGATTTAATTAGCAATGTAGAAAGATGAAAGATAGAAACTGCAGTAAAGCACACTAACATAATAGATATAATAGCTGAAGTGAGTGTATTAAATAAATCCTAACGACTAGACCTTGAAAATTCAGTAGTTGAAATATGATCAAAGGTTTGTAACAAATAATATCATCATAGATAATCCATTAAAGTCAAATGAAAAATAAACAGAGCCGGCATACAAAATAATCAATGAGCCTCAACCTTTCGAAGTTATTTTTAGCTTACGGAGATAATGAAAAAGCCAGACGTGCCAATATATTTCCTCTATGCCTGGCATAAAATGCGCGAGCATCTATGTGATTGACATATAGACGCCTACAAGATAAGCAGAAAATTTTAGATTTTATCTTATGTTTGTAAAAAAAATGTCCACTCATGTAAACAAAATTCACAGCACAACAATATTTGCACAAGATAATCACAATAAAATTACTTGTTTAAATTAACAAATAAGTACAATGGTTTTGTTTCTGTATTAATGAACGAATAATTAAGGACTTGGTTGGCAATGTTTATATTAGTTTCTTTAAAAATTTGAGGAAATTGCACATTCAAAATTATTTGGCTGTTATGGAAAGCGGTGTAATGATTTCTTTTTTACTCATGTTTTCGTAGATACGATGAAATTTTACAATCATATGGCAAACATTGAAATTGTTATGTTATCTAATTTTGTTCTGTTAGCTTGGTGTTAGTTCCTGTAGCTTTTATCAGTGTGGCAACAAATAACTGATGACGTTGCATCACCCAAAGTAAAAACAAGTTTATGTTGAGATATGCAATTTAACAGTGTGTTCAGGTGCAAACTAGATTTTGTTGTTTGTTGTTGATTAAATTTATTGTTGTAAACTAGATTTAAAACATTGTTGTTTGCTTTTTTTTAAATTTTATTTGTTTGATTGTTTGGTTGAACAATATTTGACGGTTCAATGAATTTATAAGTGGGTTGCTTTCACGTTCGAATTGCGTTTCACCTTTTTGCACTACCAATTGCACTGGCTAAAGCTTTAGTGCATATCGGTATTGTCGGTACACTCAACGTGTGAAATGAATATTGACTTTAGTGTTTCTGCGTCGTATTTCATTAAAGTCCTAATGAAATCCAGGATCATTTCTATCAGTTGGTGTTGAACCGGTAGTAAAAGTACATCACACAGTCTAGTACTACATAATATTTTAGCTTTCAAGTTTTCCACAAAATTATAGAAATGGTGTTTATTGAATTGTGTCTAGTAGTTACAGTCGTGATTGGTTTATATTTAAAATTTTTCACAAAGAAGCGACATCCTCGGCACCCACCAGGTAAAAATTCATATACAATTTTAATGAAAAATAACTTTAAATCTATTTCTGCCTGCTTGCGAAAAGGTGCCCCTGAAAACATCCTTCTATATGTAGATGTGTTGACGTGATTTTTTAAAATGTCAAGGTCCGCCATCTTTACCTGTGATTGGTAACATCTTGCAGTTACGAAACGATCAACAAAAAACGTTTCTCAAATGGGCGGAAGAGTATGGTGACGTCTTCAGCTTTAAAATAGGAACTCAAGAGTACATTGAGCATATTATAAAGGACGTCACGGAGAATACCAATATAGTTTTTAATACATGATCTTTATATCTTTTCAGTGTGATAATGCTTAATGATGCGAAGACAATCAAAGATGTGTTTACTGACCCAAGGTCAGCAGGGAGGACTCATAATGAAATTTTTACCGCTGTTTCAAACGGCTTCTTTG
>JAQIXW010002706.1:0-14757 GCA_034700685.1 Willowsia buskii | reverse complement strand
ATGCACCCATTTGTGCATTAATAGTGCTTCCACAGTTTTATATTGATGCGCTGACATTAATTGAGTGTCAGCAAGTAGAAGGTATTAATTTACAATCGTTGTCTTAAATCTATCATAACATGCATAAAACATTTATCATTCGAATTGTTTTTTTTGTAATATTAGACAATCAACATTATTTTTACAAGCCATAAATAATAATATGATTAAAAAATGGGCAGTAACACGATGAATCCTACTGTTTGATTTCTGATACTGATGATCATGATGTGATCATGATGACTTGCATGTAACCTTTATAATATTGCTATCATTATGTTTAAGCTAACGACACACTACGAACTTGCACATAATATAATATGGAATCGAAACATGCTTTCTGTAGTTTCGACTTCAGTCGCATTCAACAAAAGCATACGTGTATGAGTATAACAGCATGCTTTTGGCATTAAAGCGTATAATAATATGATAATGACAAAGTTACGAGTATACTTTACGTGCTGGATGATTTCATTCATTAAATTCATTGGTATTCTTAAAACAGCCCGGTTTATATGAATAATATAACTTAAGTTAAACTCTTTGCTCATTCGCATGTATGCATCCTCAATCTCAATCTACACTATTCTACACACAAGCACGCGAAGATTTTACAATGATGGCGACAAAGACATATTAATGCAATACATGCCCCTCATTCTGTCTTTGATGGAATTGCTACTACATCTCAACGTCCATCTTTCGTCCAGTCACATACACAGCAAAATATCACGAGACATGTGGAAGCTGAAGCACCTGCGTATATATGTATGTACTTATAAAAACAGTATTACTGTATTATATTGCATACGTATATTGTGAGGCAATTCAGTTGTAAATTTGTAACATGCCGAACGAATGAAACCACATATCATCCTTTGAATATTTACTTGCATCAGCTTCTGAATAATAATAAATAAACACATACACTTACACCGTGTGATAAACGCACGGTCTTATTTCGTGATGATGATGGTCATGCTTTTACTTTAGGAAACGAATGAGCAAAATGCATGAGGAAGCTTTAGGAGCTAGCTTTCTGCCTTTTACCGGGATAAACTACCATCAAGACTATTTTGAATTCATTGCACAAAACCTAGAAGCAAAAAGGGTTAAACCCTAGTCAAATATGTTTTTTGTTTGATGGCTCTCTTTATTCCGTCTTTTTCCCGTTGAAAAACGACTCGTATGAGATGAATAAGATTATTTTGTGCAAATGAAGATGAATATTGAAGGTTTATGTAGAAACGTGAGTGTCTTTATATTATTCCTTTATATCTGGGTGAGCCAAATGTGAAGGCACTGATAATGGTAAGTCGCAATAATGAACGTTGGAGGTAGAAAAATTGAGGAGGAATATTTATGTACACATGCCCAAGATGTCATGACATGGCAAATGTGAAAAGTGAACTAGATTATCAACATCATCTTAAAAAATCATCTAATTTAATGTAATGATATAAAAATGTTAAATTCGTTTCTTTTGAAACTTTCATTTCCTTTGAATGCATTGCATATATATGCTGCTTTAAAAATATTACTATGCATCATACTGTGTAAAAAATTGGACTACACGCAGCACAGTAGTCAGTCTTCTTATTTGATAATCTTGTTAGGAAGGTGAAAGGTTTGACTACTAATGTGGCGCAAGCGTATCTTGAACAATTTGAAAACAAAATTTTAACAGTGTACCTTGAGACGGGCTCACATTATCAAAGCCATCATCATTACAATAATCATCAAAATACTTAATCAAGTGCACCCGATAAGCTTCCTTGTACCAAGATTATTAACATGGAGATCATGATGTGATGTGTGACTAAACCATTGTATGAATACTTTATTATTTCTTAAGCTGGTGTTTTCCCCAGGTGTAAATTAATATCACGACTCTTTCAGTGGAGTTTTCATCCCTTACGTTAATTAATTAAAGCTCACCACACTGTTGAAATTTGTATATTTGATAAGTCAAATTCAAGTATAAAGCGTGTGTATGTGTACGATTCTAAAACAGCAATCAGCAAGCCCAATAACTGTTTTCAGCAGCTTATGTTTATGACTTGGTCTGAATAGTGATTTATGCTTTAAAAAACTGGGGCAATGTCTAATAAACTTTGCTGAACTTACGCTGATTTTTAGTTACTGAATGTTTAACGTTTTATACTGTTCATCAATAAATAAAAATGCGCATATATCCTAGTGTGATCAGAAATTCAGTTCCATCTTTCAATTGAATTCATCTGTTGACTGCTTTGCACAATTCAAAGGCAGCAGTAAAATGTTACTTATTATGCTGATGCTTTATTGCAGTGAAAGCACGTACCTTCTTGCACGTACAATGAAGCGTACGTACATGAATCATACATTATGAAAACACACCTCTTGCTAAAGTTTTTGGTTTAAAAATACATTGCAATTCATGCGTCTTCGTCATTGGCAAGTTAGAAAATTTGCCTTAAATAATGGCAAATTTGATGTTAGCACGCTGCCTGATTGACTTCTGGCAAGTAATAAATGCGCCATATTAGAATCGTCAACAAGTGTCCTGTTGAATAGACCTTTCTTATATACAGAAAAGCACCGAGAAAGATAGTCTTTTGCCAGCATAAATCATTAAAGTTGAACCCCATTATGCTTTCATTTTATATAATTTTGAAACCTATAGTGCATGAACACTTGAACGGTTATACATTTAAAAAGACTAGAATCATGTATGCAAAAAATAGAGACAGCACAAGTAAATTTAAAAAGAGAAAAAAATGACGAGGTTCTACAACGGTGAATCAACCGCAACCTGCATTATCACGATTTAATTATGTGCTTGGCTTGCCCTGCATGCAAAAGTATAAGATCTTTCGACATCAAAATGCCTACAAAAGAAAATATGTTATTTACATGATCATGGCAAAAAAAAACTTCGATGAGTTCAGTTGGTTCGTGCTATTGTATTTTATCACGCTCCAGAATCAGCAATTTGCACGGATGCATTCAACCATGAACTTCAACACCTCCTTTAGCAAAAGAAAAAATACTCAAGAGCAAAAGCACATACGGAGGCGTATCAGTAATATCATCATGTACATTATGCCTGTGTGTGTATACCTAAAGAAGATGATGGGTTTATTGAATCAAAACGTGGCCATGATATAAAGATATTATTTATACTCTTTTTTGACGTAATCTCATTTTCTTATTATTTTCATGATTTCAGAGTTCTCTCACTTAACAAACGATTGCCTTCTTATCCGACTTTTAATTACCGGGTGTGCTCCCAAATCAAATAGTGTGAATAGCCTTTTGTATAATATGTAATATATCTTCTCTGCAAATTAAAATGAGAAATTTATCTAATCTGGTGTGCGTGCTCATGTAAGTACATAGGTAATTACAATTTAATGAGGAGAAAGGTAGCAAAAAGGGAACAAGATTTCGACAAATAATTCCTAAAAATTAGAAGTATTAATAAAGTACACCTACAAAAACTAGGGATAACAAGACAATAATGTAAACAATTATCATCAGGATTACCAGAACTTTGCACTGATAAAGGTATTATGATAATGATGATTATAATCCAGAGGATTCATAAACTTTAAATTCCAAATAGGTATACATATAATCATAGCATGTATTGATGGTTTGTACAATCCTGTTTCGGCAGCGAGTTACTGTGTAATCTAACCTTTTTCGGGATTGGACGTGCTTTATGAGGTGTGAATAAAAAAGAGCCGGCCCATGGTTCTTTAAACTATATCATAGTCACCATATACAAAAGGATGTAATATAGAATTAACAGGATTCATAATATTTATACAAGAATAGAAGTTCCTAAACCTGAATTTACACTTGTAAGCATAATTTACTTTGATTAAGAGTAAGCAGTAAGCTTACAAGCAAAGGCTACATTTAGACAAGCATTAACCATGCATACCTTTTTAAATATCCCCGTAATTTATTGAAGCTATATTAAAATCAGCAGAACCATCATATGATTGGGCAATATATGTGTGCAAAAGTAGATATTCTCATATCAGTTTCCCAATCCAACATATTTTAAAACAGCCATATTATGGGGCATTGTGAGCTTTCCGTAGATTTTAAAATATTTGAAAAAGAACATGATTCACAAAGAAAACTAGACAGATCTTTGACATACGCGGTTGGTTAATAGTGCCACTGATCTTGTTAAAGTACCAACGTATCATCACTACAATCAATGAATTTCATCACCAACGATTGAACCGTATAACCAGTAATAACCCACGGCATTTCAATCATATCTGGTAGTAGACATTAGATGGCCATATCCATTGTATAGTATTTTTTATGTGAGCTACTGCTGCTACTGGCTTCATTTAATTTATTATCTTTTATGGCAAATTATATGCAAACAATATTATAATATAACAGGATGCATTTTTAATCTTGGATACTGAAAGCTCACATCTTATTATGCATTCATCATACCTTGGTTTGTGGTTTGCTCGCACTCACATTGGTTTTTTTTCGTATCAAGGTTAATTATGTATATCCAGCACGTATACTCATTATCAACAGACGAATGAATTTTCACCAGCGCTTACAATAGGGAGAGGTGAAAACTGCAACATTAAATTGTTCTTTCCGTTGTCTGACCATTGAGTTTGAATAACTTGCCAAAATCATACATTTAAAATTACACCCATCATCATATACTTCACTGCGCTATTCTTACCAATTATTCATGCAAGAGGGGGAATGAGAGATAATCACTGCGTCCATTCATCTGATTCATCCATCGTGATGATGAATGAATTACGCTGCAAACAGGGTACTAAACAAGGATTTGCATATGTACAAATACTCATAAATACACGCTACATTGATGTGTGTATATGCATGCATGTACTTAATTTGCTTGTTTATTTTTATTTATAGGAACAAACCCACATGAATGATTCTATAAAAACTTTACAAGCGTCACATGGAAAGAGCTCCTGCTGGTTTTCGCGTTTGCGTTTACTACACGGATGGTTGGTCACCACACCACAGAGAGTAATACTCTGTTGTGTAATTATGCATCCTGGAGTTCTTCATCGTCATGAATTCGTTTAACAGTTTATTATCTTCGTACCACCAAGCAAACGTACCCAAGATAATTTCTTAACTTGCTTAAGCAAATTAAGAAACTAGCAAGGATGTGCAAGGAGTTTTCCATACAGTGTTTCCCGTCAGCAGAATTATGCTTATGTCTCAATGATTCGATGTCTACCTACATAAAAATGTGGGTTCGACTAAAAGGTAAAAAGGTTAAGATGGGAAAAGAGTAAAGAAAGGAAGCAAAGGAGACACGCCGAGAAACAGGATAAAAAATGAGATGATGAATGCAATTTTTCTGTCCTTCTCTCTTCCTCAACGGTTGTCGTCAGCATCATCAGTATGCAACCGATGTTGTCGCAGCACCGCCACCAACCACAACCACCAGCAGCCAACCACCCGGTATTATAAATATGTAAAATGTAATCATCAACAGTGGGTTAACTGACTCTCATTCTTTTCCTACCTGGCTAGCTAAATCTAAGGAGATATATATATATATATATGAGATGAGATATCTAACGCATGCACATTAGACGTAGAGAAAAGACACTGAAAATAATTTCATTCTCTGTTAATAAACTTAATATGCATATGAGTATGTGTACTGCGTTGATGATGATAAATATTAACTACAGTAGTGGCTCTCTGAGAACTCCCAGCATGGTTCAATTTTTTTCTTTATTTTTTTGATCAAGAGGAAAAAGAAAAACCACGACAGTTACCAAAAGAGCCTTCATCATCGTCATAATAGCTCACACAGCCTAGCCTTTTGGATTTTAAGGCATCTCTTTAGAGCCTTTTGCCTCCGCAGTTTCCTTTCCACTCTGAAAGACACATTTAAAACTAAAAGTAATAGTAATAATCATGATCATAAAAACATACGATGATGAAGTAAATATAATAATATGCATAAATGCATACAATAAATTCCTAGGCCTAGGCGGAAAGTATTATTATCAACATCATCAGCATGCGATCATCGTTTATATAAACATAACATTATTATCTTTCTTCTGGTGATGATGATGAATATGATGGTGCTTTCTCGAGGGGCTTGGTCTTTTTACGCGTCTTGGAATATTTGATAATCTTTGAGACAAGTTATCAGCTCACAAAGAACGGATCATTACAAAAGCTTATTACCAGTAAAAACAACTGGTATAAAACACTCAAAAGATGGACGATGGACTGTCATGTGGTTTTAAAATAAAACTGCGAGTTTATGAAGCAATCATGAGAATGATTATCTCAAGAGCAGATGTGTGTGTAAGTCAAGAAATCATTGTCAGCAACAAATAAAACTTGCTGTTTTGGAATTTCCATACCCAGTTTTTTATGAATGTGTCATTGTGAAAATCCACAATAGAGGGAGAAATAACTATTCACATTATGCGTGTAATTACTCATGAATGGCTTCAACAACAACATCAACAACAACATCAACAACAACTGTTTATGAATGGGTAATGGATATTATTTTTGTAGCGTATTTTTTCTAATGGTTAATTTTATACCTGTCATTTTTAGGTAACATGCAAGCGCACGACAAATGTCCCTTATTGCCTGTGCATGAGAATGTTTTTGACTGTAAAAGTCAGTTTTTAGTCATAACATGTCCGCTTAAACTGGCAATAAGTATGTGAGAGGAGTCAAGTGTTGAGAGAGTGAAAGAACCCTTTAAAAGGAATTCAGAAACTAGTTTCGTAGCTGCTTGGAAATGAAAATATGATGAAGAGAGAGCAAATTGTTTTGTTAGCATGATTATGATGATGGTTCTCCAAAAAGCTTTTTCCCGGTACGAACCACTCGTCATCATGATGCTGATGATTAGTATTATTGCTCTTATACTCTTTCAAAAGAAATTATGAGTTTTATGATGAGTTGTACGTTGAGTTGTGTAATAACGAGAAAATTAATGGGTAACGTAAGAATGGATAACCTTAGCCATAAAGATTCATATGTTTGTACTGTCACATGAGCTGAATACAAGTATAAAAAGAAGAGTTCAGCAGTGTGGGTTGACGGTTGAAGTTTAAAGGAAAAAATGGACAGATCCAATTTGTATTTTCTGCTTAAGAGTACCTATCTGTCTTAAGCAATTGATGATAAAGTCCAGTCAGGTCCGAATCATTCCTATACTTGTTGACAGTGACAATATTTTATGAAATATGTGCTTCCTTGTGAATAGTTTATCGTATGATGTACAGTTATTGCTACTAATGCTCGAGAAAACGTTTTGTTTTTCTGATCTTACCAAATGATTATGAGAATAAGATGATGATCATGATGTATAGATGCTTAACTTCAAATTTACAACAATCATATTTACATAATTTCAAATTGCAAGAAATGAAACACGACAATCTTAAGATGTATGTATTTGATAACACGGTAATAAATTGACCAAGTAGTTTATTAATGCTAAGTTTTCTTGGAGTAATAATTAAACCTTCTGTATGACAGTATGACTCTACAATACGATAATATACTTTGTTTTATTATGATGTTGTTCCAGACTAAACCAATATATAGTGGTAGATGGCGTTACTTAAATTAGACAAATTTTTAAATAAAAATCTAATCATGAATACTTGGGAATCAATCATCAGAAAACCTCAAGAGGAAAAACTTGCAAAATCAATTATTAAGCATCAGTTGGTAATGTACACTGTAAGAAATTTTATCAACCATCGGTTCCTTCGAGTAACTTTCCAAAAATCTCCATCCCCTTTGTTCTCCGTATCAACATCATAAATTGCACAACAGAAGACACATGAGAATAATAGAAGAAAAATCCTCCTGCCAAAAATGGGCTGGGCTTCCATGTCATTTGTACATACCTAACATGAAGGCAGTCTTTTCTTTTAAGATCCGCCAACAGAGATTCATTTGCATAATGTATTCCGCAACTTTTGCTCACCACCATCATCAAGATCACACCGAGCTTATGGCAAACACAGTGGGCACTGAGCAACATTCATAATCCCAGCATGTGAGTACTTATTCATGGGTGCAATGACTAATAAAAAAGGATGTGCTATTACTTCTCCTACTATCCACCAGTCTGCAAATATTGTTCTCTGAAAGACTCTGAAAGTAATTAAATTATGCGATATAAATGCTGAGAAGCGTACCCCTCATGAAACGATAACAGTTAAAACCATTTCCATTTATGCTTCCGTCCGTCTGGCCGTGACGACAGTCGGCTTGAGAACATTGAATTTATTCCGAAACATCTACTGCTAGTCAACATTTTGATGTGTATGTACATATTATGTAACTTGTTGTATGCAATGAAGTACCTAAATTAGCTCTGTTTAAAATACCATGTTTATACTTGTTTCTCGTTATCACAGTTTATTAATATTAATAATAATAACTTATTGATGGAATTATTATCGCTCCTCATCGCACAAATGAGGTGGAATCTCATATAAAATTATAAATTTGAAGAAATGTAGTATTAAAAAGATATGATGATATGGTATTAGCATGTTCTTTGTATGGAAGAATTAATCATACAAAAGTGTTGTTTCCCTACATTACTTGTAAAAAAAAAATTATTTTGTACTCTTGTTTTACATCGTACCTGCATTATCGTATGTAGGTACATATATATGTACTTGTTTTTACGTACTTACAATTCAACCCTTATTATGTACATGTCTATGAGATTTCTAGAAAGAATGCTTTTATTTATTTATCAATTATAACACATACATTTGTATAACAATTTCCACTACTTTTCAACTATTGTTCTTCCTTACACATGAATTCTTTGCTCATACATACATTACTCACCGAGAAAGCCTAAGAGAATGAATTTTATTAGCATTACAATTGAACAGGTACTAACTAAACTAGATCGGCAATAAATCTGTGAGTATTACTTAACCACCCGCTGATTTACTCCTAATTTATTGGTAAATTCTGTCTGATAAGCTTCTGTTTTACATCTCTTGTAAACATTACACACAAGTGTACTTAAATAATTATTAAAACAACAGGACTCCTTACCCAGTCATATAAAATAATAAATATTAAATAGCACGTTTTACGCTTCTTTGTACATCTCACCACTCGTACTTAGCGAAATTTGCTATTTTAATATGTTCTTAAACACTGGAAAAGTCCCACAATACCTAAGCAAACAAGGAACTTTCTTTGGATTGGGTTTTTGAATTTATAACATACATAAAACCCTCTTAGTTTACCTAATTATATTGCTAAATAGCAAGAATCAAATTTTAAAATGGAAAATCAAAATACTATAGTGTTTCCTGAAGTGATTTTCTTTTCCTTTACACCTTTATATGTATGTATATTATTTATAAATAGCATACGCGATACTTTCTTATCTTTCTTCGAAATAGTTTGGATAATGTGTCAATTCATCATCTCAATCAAATGCGTTACCTTATAATCACCATTTTTTAATTCGATAAAATTGCAAAATTAAAGTGGTCAATTTACTTGAAACGCATCGAAAGCCAAGTAAACAGCAAACTCATGGTTACCGGTATATGGCATCTATATAGCAGAGCATACCACGGGCATTGTGTACCTATGTCTAAATATGATGTATTATTGCGTTGTGCGTTGCGCGATAACGATTCTCAACAGTTATTTAACTGAGTACATGTAGCTATATCTTGTCTAGTTACAATCACAAAGTATTTTTAATTCAGTGTTTACTTCATCAAACTTACCAGCCATGAAACCGCATTTTGACAAGAAAAGGAAGTTGTAATGCAATTTTTGTAGTTGTTTTGACTAACTTTTACAAGGGCTTGGCTTTCTAAAATACTACTTTTTTAGCGATCAAAATTATGTTTTGAAGTTTTTACGAGCAATATACATAAAAAATCATCTTACAAGAGCACAACGAAATATTTTTTTCGTTGGCATCATTAGTGAATTCATGTAGAAATAATGAAATATGATACGTTGTTCTTGTTTGTACATCAAAATCATAAAATAATAAAAATTCGTCCTTTCATGGCAAAAAAATATCCACCTAACAAGGGTAGCAGCCCGGAGCCTTCTTTCATTCTTGCTTTTGACATGACATGTTGACAAATAAAAATTAAACCTTTCATGAAACTTGTTTGTTCCTTTTTATTCTGCTACTGTAAAAAATTCTTTACAGTTGCACATTCCCAGCTGCTGTAAATTGTAATTTCCAGTAGCAGGTGAACGAAAGGTTTGCCAACGGAATATCCCATTCGGAATGCCAAAATAATACGCAAAAATTTACCTGTGTGCACAACATTTGAATGTTTATACACAAAAGTTTGTATTTTTATATCTGAAATGCTATACTTTCTCCAATCACGACTATCAGATTTTAGTAGGACATTTGGATTAATTGTGTATTTTTTCTTACTTGTTCTGTGTATCATTTTGAAGACATTGTATAGCTGACATAAAATGTCGACTAACCGTCCCCCTAAGCCCTGTGACTTGTATGCTTAGCATTTGATCTTATTGTGATATTTGAGATACTTACGATTTACGATCACAAGTCATTAATTATTTGTTGTTGTTTGTGTCATGTTTTGGTGCGAGTCTTCGCAGCCTGCTTGTCTAAATGAACACTAACTAACAGCAGAAGGAAGAGGACTGTATTATTTATAAAGAAGGCACCCATAGATAAAAGCGTGCATCCCTTCTAACAAGATTTATGACGGGCCCATGACTGTAAGCTACAAGATACATGAGCAAGTTACATACACAAAACTGAGTGTCTTGCTGCCGGTTATCAGCTCCGATGAGCACTTGAACATTGGCTTAGTTTAGATGCTTGATAAGCTATAAATGGATGGTAAGAAATTGAATCCGCACTAGAAGTGACCATGGTCAAACGAGAAAGATATAGTGCCAACTTGAGAAATGGGTTTACAGAAAGAATTTTATAAAGATATTGGATATCCACCCAGTATAATTTATATTATGTCTGGCCTGTATTATAATGAAGTAGAATAGTATAATACATGTATACATGGACTAGGAACATAAAATGAATAATGTATTTCTTCATAACACTAATATGATTTAAATAGATAAACCAACAAGGGTTCTAGTAGTACATGGGCAATTGTAATTTTAAGTAGTGAACTTCCTATCTGACGCCTTTCGGGGATTCACTATTTCTGTCTTCTTTCTTACTGGTAATTATATTGGTTTCACGATTCACTTTCAAATATCAATTTTATTCAAGCTCCCGATCCCTCAGCTAGAATTTCGCCTCTACATACATGTTTGCATTGTGGTACCTGTCTCCATTATTTTATGCATAAATTAATAATAAATAAAACTCACCAAAACTGCTGATTAATATCTTGACAGATCAAGGTTAATTCTTGCTCACCTCCGGTCGTGTTGTTCTCAAATAAAATTATGAAATAGACATATGAAATACATATTTATGCACATATTTGCATTTGTAGTGTAATTTTTTTTCGCTTGATCGAAAACTTAAAAAATGTTCGTAAGCAAGTAAACTTGGAATTTGTTTCAAAGTAAATGGGGATGGGTTACCATTCACTTCAAGTATGTAATATAATATGATATTCATTTGAATTGTATTTGAATGAATAAATAAAAGTTTTTAAAACTATACCACTCTTTGAAATTCTTTGGCAAAGCTTTCACTATTCAAATTATCATATACCAAAGATCTTTCATTTAGAACATGAAGTTTGCTAGATTATCGTTGTATTTTGAACTTGTTTCAGAATTTTCGTTCAATACGATTGTGTCGTGTTCATTAATTAGAGTCATTTAACCAGCAGTGCGCTATATGTGAATTTTCCTCTTACACATAAAAAATGAAAAGATCTCCTAAGCATAAATGCTTCTTCAAAAATTCACATATTGTTTTGAATTCACATTCGTAAATCGTATACCTAAATCATGCAGTAGGGAGAATTTATTGTTGATGACTGAAAAAACAATCCCCTTAAACAGTTTTCTTACAACTATATCCTTGTCAATTTTCAGACGTTTATGTTGATTTCATATTCTTAGCGTAGAAAACATCATTCCTTCTTAAGGGTCTATTTGATGAAACATGAAATTAGATTTCATAGGACAACTTAGGTATTCTTATATATTTTCGCAAATATATGCCTCTTGCAGTTTCCCGTCTTGATATCTGCCAACGACAATTTTGCTGTTTCTTATTCTTATTGTTGAAATAATCGTGTTTGGAGAAGGGGGAAAGAGAGGAGCAACATAATAAATGTAAAGTAAAGCAAACTCGGCATATATGTCTCTCATTCAAGTTTCATTGAAAAGGTTATTTGACAAATGTAACGATCAAATGTTGTTGTCAACCGTTTCTAATTATCAGTACTTAGTAAGTTGCATCTACAGGTTAATACAGATGCTGCAGTCGTGCAGTAATTCATGCAAGTCAATCTTCCATTCCCATCCAGCAACAAAATTGCTGATGTTTACGCAACGGTGAAACTAAAACTAAAAGTATAATGCCATAATTTGTAAGATGCCCTATATTGAATAAGGGTAAGATGAGAACCATTATTCAACAATATACCTTTTGAAAGCTTCTGTCATCTCCTGATTGTCCATGACTCATGTGAAATCTTTGTAGCGTTGCCATTTTTGCATATTACAACAAAGTACCAGTACAATAGTTGTAATGTTGAGAGAACACTGAAGGATTGAGAAACTCAAGAAATTATTTGTCACTGTCATCCCTAAATGTCCCCCTTTTGATACGCTCCTTTATAATGAATGTCTGTTTCAGATGGAAAAATTGACTTTTTCTTGCTTTCTTCCTGGCTTATATCACCATAATGCAATAATGTAAGTAAAACATTTTCTGAGATTAAAACTAAAATGGATTGGTGGTGCACTGGCAGCACAAAATAATGCTCATCTTTTGTTTTGAGACTTTATGTAGATTATATGAGACAGAGCGAGGAAGCATCCTGTAAAAATGCACATGGAAGGAAGCTGTTATTCTAACACTGAACGGAAAGGTGCATGATGAGTTTCATGAAGGTGAGTTTGGATTTCTGGGAATTATATCGTACATCTTTGTATTTCGGAAAGCAAATTGAGATAAATTTGGAGCAGCAAATTTATGCATGATATCCTAAACCATGCATGGTGGTGTGAGGAAAAAGGGTGACGGTGGCATCATTTTATTATGCATGCATAAGATTAAAAATGAACGATACTCTTTGTTTCAAACGTGCATAACAACATAAGATATGAGAAGTATAACCCTTTTTCCATTAGGGTCTTTGGTCTTACTGGTGAAAATTTGCATTATGTAGCAAGTCATCTAATTTTTGTGCTGGATAAACACAAGGAAATAAATGAGGATAATGGATAACATACTTAATTTTTACAAGAAACTTTGAGAATGAAAGTCCCTAATGAATATTATACAACATGGATAAATGAAAAGAATTGAAAAATGCATCAAAAGCACTCATTTGATTAACCAAAAAATTTTATAAGTCGAAAATCATACATACTTTCCCATGTATGTTGTGTGTACGTACATATATTTAAACACAACTCAAAAGCTTCTTACTCATATTGTATTCAAATTCCCAAATTTCACACGCAGGGCAAGGCATTCAATTTTGTAGAAGAGGGAAGCTGGAGATGATGGGTGATATGCAAATTGTAAGTGATCATAATCTGAATTCTGAATTCATGCGTAACAGATTTAAACGAAAAAATTCACACAACAAATGAAATACCATTATGTATCTACGTATTTACACTGACACGCATAAATATTTAGAGGTAGTCGGACTAGATATATCTCTAATAACCGAAAGAAAGAAGGATGGATTCTATTTATAATTTCCTAGTAGAACACTGAAAAATGGAGACCGGCATTTTGCACTCTTATTTGCTTTATAAAAAAGTACACAGTATGTATGATTTTGCAGAAACAAAAAAAGCTAATAATGTATATGTATTTTCAAGAAAAAAATATGATTAACCATTGGACGCAATGCTGTGCAGTAGTATACTCTTGATGTCAAGATTTTGATATGTATGCGACATTCGAGCAACTGATACTTTGGGTCACCTAAAATTTGACAAAATTGTATTAAGATCGGGTATTGAAATTGGTATAAATGTTTTGACAAAACGATAAACGAGTTCAGTGTACAAAATATGTAGAGTTTAAAATAAATCATTTCGATCATTTTTATCTTGCCGTGTGTTTTATCATCTCTTAAGTACTTTCCGTATTTTCGATCACCTTTAGAATAGTTATGCATACATAATAGGTAATTTAATTTGTATGCATGACAGGGATCTTCACGCAATCAACAAAAACCTATCTGAAAAGTTAATTTCTTTGCGAACTTAATTATTGTTAGTGTCATACCAAATGTTTCTTAGATCTTTTTAACAGGATATCCAGATTCCAGGCTAGCATATATCTTGTAATAACCGTGAAACATTTCTATTTACTAGAATTTAATTTAAACTTGACTAAAGAAAATTACTTTGAAAAAATTCGGTCTTTTCATTCATAGATTTTTTTATACATTACTCTGCTAAACAGTTTTTAAATGATTTATATTTTTCTTGAAAAACAATGTGCTCATAAATCATTGGAAAGCAGTTAAAGCAGAATAT
>JAQIXW010002705.1:0-14758 GCA_034700685.1 Willowsia buskii | reverse complement strand
ACAAAATTACTGTGTACAGTAACCACCAGAATTTCATGGATTCTGATATGCGGCTCGAGTGAGTGTGGAGCTTATTCTTATTTTAAATAGCTTTCATGTTAACATTGTGTCGATGACTAATTAATAATTAGTAATTATAAATGCAACATGTTTCGCGATAATAGTTAATTTTGTTTATCATTCTTGCAAACTAGGTAAACTATTGTGAAAGCCAAAAAACAAGGACAGGACAAACGCAAACGCTTCTTGATGAAATGTTGCTTGAGGACAAGTGAGCTCATTTGTCCCGGTAATTCATCTATTTATGAGCATTCAGACCTGCATCAATAGCATCTTGTTGTAATGTCGTGCATGAACTTTTCTTCTCCAATGGTAAAACTTTAATACAGTAAACGTACTACAAACACTACAAAGTGTTTATCATGTGAATCAAAGAAAAAACGACAGTCTTAAATAGACGACGCAGGCAGGAAGTCCTGAAGTACATGTATGGTGTAAGTTTTTGTACAACTTTATTTCGTCTTCTAAATAAATTTTCCTCTTCATTTAAAACCGTCAACTTTTTGAGAAATGTAAAGGAAAAGAAAAAAATGAAGCAAATTCAGGATAAACAAAATACATCAGCATAGTAGGCTCCTTTTAAAGGATACCAGAGTTGCATTTGTGCTTGATTGCAAGAAACTGTCCTCCAAGGTTTGACTGTTGCTTGCGAAGAAAATTAACGAATTCAATAACAAATAGTTATAACTTACTATTAGATAAGTACTGTTGTTCTGTTGTGTTTTCAGCAACAAATAACTTAACATTTAGAACTGTTTTCCAGGAGTGGGTCTATATAGATAGGTCTTTGTTGGAACTAAAGGAATTCGGTCTTTGATAATTTTTAATTAAAATGGCATTTAATAACTCAAGCAAGTAAATGTTTGTATCATTTGTATTTCATATTTTGACCTTTTAACTCTCCTCAGCTTCCCACAATAAAGAGTTCTCTGTGCGAACCTAACAGTATCTAAATAGCATGATACGCAGTTCGGCACGCATCACTCCTTAAGTAGTTTGGTAATCGAGCCATAAAATTTTAATTTACTTCCTCTGTCCAACTCTTTTGTATCCTCGCAATGTACATAACACAAACAAAAACCTATTATCCTTTCTGTACACACAAAAATCAGCCATATTGCACGGCCCAGCGGAAGGTGCAATGGTACAGCACAAATTACAGAAAATTTGACCCATGCCACACGATAACCTTACTTCTACATATGTATGTTATCTACGTTTGAACTATAAATCAAAGAATGAAAAAAAAATGTGGCAGGATTACCGTGGGCTTGAGTTTCACCTCACAAGCCAAACTTTTGTACGAGAAGGAAGATAATAATAAAGTTCTGTTTCTGGAATTGTTTTTTACCTTTCTCTTATACAGGAAATACCCATCTAGATTTTATATTAGAATTGGCAAAGACGATTCGTCATCGTCGTCATTCTCCTAAAGTAAATGCTGATGGCTTAAAGTGTGAAGCTAGAATGAGGAAATTCTATGGAAAGGACTAACTAAATGAATTCCATGAGTAACTGTCTAATATATTTTTTCTCTGATATTTTTTGGATGCGTATAAGCAGTAGAAGTAATACCAGAAACACTGCTGCCGTTATAGAATAAAAGTGACTGGGAGAATAAGTGAATGTTATATGCCTTGTGTTGAAGAATGAGCTGCTCGTGGAAGAAAGCCTGCTTTCACATAAAAATTGATCACGATGAGCCATCTAAACGAATGCTCCACTATTTCGTAATAATAATATCTAGCAGCAGCGGGAGCAACGTTGTTGGTAAGTACGCGAAGCAGATGGATGAACAAAAGTGTATTATGGTAGAAGGCGGACATTTCACATTTGTAGGTAGTGAGTACAAGAAGATATATAAGATAGGACAAAGGAAGCACCCAGTAGGGGCACTAAAACACATTTTTCTCACCTGTCACTCTCCCATGCTCCAGGAATGGCTGCGACCACGTTGTAAATGGTACTAGTCTTGGGCTCGTTAAAGGTACGAAGTCGAACAGAAAAGGGGAGAGATGAGCCTTGAAACACAGAACCCATGTGGTAGGAAGTTTGCAGGCCTCCTTGCCATTCTGGAGGAGCTCGCCTACTTCCTCGTCCTTGTCTTATCCACCTTGAAAAAAATATGGGAAAAACAACAATGGCCTTTATGTCAATTCATTCAGTTGATTGAAGGAAAATCACTATCGCTTTCGTAATAAATTTGATGAAGCTTTTTTTTGCGGGAACTTGCGTTGCATTTTTCTCAGCTTTCAGAATGGTCTTTTACGAAACGTGAACTAGAAGTCTTTGCAGGAGAAAGTCTTGAAAGTTAAGTAAAGTGGGGCACATGTCTTTACATACCTGAGCAGCTGTTCGGCATCACTGTAACTTATACTGTGAGCAGGAAGCAGAAACTTTCCTCTGTGCCGCTGTCAATCAAACCCAAGATAAAGAACATTACTTGTTGGAAATAATGTCATTCCATTACGGTAAAATGGAGACCATGACATGTGAAAAGTGTACGCTCACTTACCTGTACTTCATGAATATTTTCAAGGGATGCTAATGAACTCCACCGAACAGCATTTGCTGGGAATAGCGGTCCCATGTCTTTGGGATCAGGGTAGAAAATAATTCCTTTGATCCCGTACGACGATGCAACAGCGCTCTAGATATGAACAATATATCATTTTCTAAAACCTACCATTTATGCTTCTGTTGTTCGTATTAAATACCCACCCTTTCGTTCTACAAAAAGCGTACGCGAGGAAACCGCATGAAAAGTATTGGTCACACAGCTCGCAAAAAAAAGAGCCAGCAAAACGCAGTAAAATACCGAAAAAGTCATAAATTTTTCAACCGATACGATGCGAGTACCTTTTGTGTCATCTACATTCTCGATCATACCCAACAAAGCGTGTACAACAACATGTTACTGGTGAAAACAGAAAAAAATATATAACAACACTGGAAAAGAAGCACATATATCTAATGCTTACATGTACATAATAATATGAAGAACGCAACAAACAAGAGTGAAATTGTCATACCACAATTGATGGATGAATCCTGCTGAAGCGTATTAATGCTATTGATCCGTTAAGCATGATGCTGGACCTATGAAGAAAGTCCAAATCTTCTGGTCGGCCATATAGCCCATAAATAAGTGTCCCTGTGGAGCAATCATCCAAAAAACATTTTCTTTTTGTTTTTAAGAACTTCTCAAGTTTTTTCTTATAAGACTCAAGAAAAAAAGTCTGTAATAAGTACGAAACAATAAGTGGAAAAAAGAGCAAACAAGACAGTGAGCAGTAGTAAATGGGAAAAGATACGTGAGCATTTTCAACACATCCGATCTTCCAACATTTTTCTTTAGTCGCTTCAGGGATATATAAATGGTATCTTCGCTTACAAAGATTTAGTGACGAAATTTCACGTGCCAAACGGTCCCTTTGTTTAAATTTACTGTTTATTTATATACCCAGTTCAATTACAAAACTTTCTCTGTTCCTGAACGAGAAAGCTTCTGTGTCTTCTGGTAAGTACCTTTTGTACTTATTGTTGTATCCTATTGAATGAAAATCAATCGGAATCGGGTTAGTAGATCATGTATCATTGTCTCTTTCGTGGGAACAACTTTGCAAACATTTTATAAAGCACCAGATGGGAAATATTATGACATTTTGTTGCTTATATGTTTCATCTGTATTATACTCTTTATGTATTTTGTTTCGATCAGACAGATAACTTGAAGGAATTGACATGTTTTCAGAATTACATTTATTCTCGATTTGCTCAGGTAAATATAATCTGTATTCACGAAAAATTCGATGTCGCGGTAGTAGTGGCATGATTCCACAATATCCGGGTAAAAGTTAATAATAAGAATTGTCCTTTTCTTCCAACCAGCTTACAAGTTGATTTCATGTCCCATTGTATCATTTCTCCTAAATTGAATATTGTGCCTTGGGTATATGTTATATGTATGTATATGTGATATCTGGTTCAACTTTAAGAATCAAAAGCTCAGTTTTCGTGGTATTACATGGATCATTCACTGTTCAGTGGCGGCTCATTTTATTAGAAAAAAAAATGATGAAAACGTGAAACAATATAAACAAAGCGAACAATCAATACAAGTTTGTTCACGTAAGTCAAAGTATATATCTCCGTATCATATAAAAATGCTTCACATGTAGATACTCAATCTTCCATATCCACTGATTTTCTATACATACAAGTGTTTTTCTATCAAACTTCATGCATTTAGGTTAGCAGAGTGGGAGTAATCCCATCACAGTGCAGCAAGCCATGCGAAAACCCATTAAGTCAATCCGGCGGTATTAAGTCCTTCCTTGTCCTACATATAACTCATTCGCATTGTAAGTGAATTTATGTGTGTCGCTTGCAAACTACAGAAAAAGGGGTAACTAAAGAGGCAGCATTTTTTGGTTGTGTGTATTCTTATGAAACCATCCTTTCTGGTATATGATCTTCCTGAATGGTTTCTAGTTTGTAGCTGTAAAATAAATAAAATGGCAAAGCAGAGGTCACTCTATAAATGTAGAAAGGCCCCATGGAATAAGTGAATAATAGTGAATTTCTGGACAGCATATCGGTATAAAATACTTCATACTATCATCAACTGACATGTGCGGTATCATTTTATGCCTTGGTCTCGTTCTCAACTGCAATAAGTGTATATATACATGTCGTGTGTGTATGTGTGTAAGTGACACAAAAGAAAACTCATAAAGATGTACAACACCACAAAGTCAGGCTTTCTCTGGGGAAGATGGAAACTTGGAGAGGTCAGAGTTTATGACAAAATCCAAAAGCTTACCATTTAGATTGGCAGCGGGAGAAAAGGCAATTACTGGACGGAAGTTTGGCAAGCTAGCACTGCCAGAAGAAGTTGTAGCATCATCAGGCTCCTCCGTGCTCGATGGGAATGTAGTAAAAAGCACTGAACCATTGCGATCCACAACCTCAACGAGATTGACTCCCTTCGATCTAGGAAAAAAATACATCATCATCCATGTACAAAGTTATTTTTATGCATATCTATCAGTCAAGAGATGAGAATTTCGAGAGAAAATTGAATTGAGGCAGAGAAAAAGGGGCTTTACCAGCGCAAAATTGATATCAATAAGCTGAAGCTCTAAACAATATTGTGGGTATTGATAAGATGATAAAATGGTACATAAAGTTGCTCTCGTGAAAAATGAGATTTATTGAGCATTTCATTACACTGCTATATGTGAAAGAATTTTGGGTGTACTACAAGCAAAGGAAATGACAAAGAGACTTAAGCTATACTTAAAACATAAATGGAGAGAAGAGATAGATGCAAATTGTTTGAGCAGATAAATAGATAGTTTCACCAATGACTTCCTCAACATCATTGCAATAGAGAAAGATACTTGCTTGAAAAACATAACAACAATTTTCGTCATAAGCAACTCATTCCAAAGGATCCTCTAGGGAAATTTAGGTAGATTTCATAGAAATTCCAAAGTATGTATTAACAACTCCACTAACTTTAGTAACTTTACTCAAGATCATGGGGTGTTGTGAGAAAATTCTCCGTGAGAAGCGTGTTCTCATTTACCTATGTAATGTTTAGGTACATGATATCGTTTAGAAACGAACCAGATTCCGAATAAAATTATAAAACTCTCAGAGTTTACACAACATGGGATAGTACTGTTGGTAGTTGTCACAATCTGCTGCTGTCGACGTCGACATACAAGACAGGGCAATTGTGTACCCAAAACAACTTTTCTTCTTTTTTGTTTTAATCCGTCTCGTCTTCCAGTTCCAAACTAGTTTGTGCTACATTCGCGCATCAAAAAGACAAACAGTAAATAGGAAACGAGAAAAACCGAGGAAGTCTGCTTAAAATTCAGCAATTTGATTGCAAAATTCAAGCAACGTGTTCATTCTATTTATGTACTTTCTGGTTTCTTCATTGCCTATAAAATTGAATAAATAGTACACTTTTGGGTCTATTACGCTTTTTTAAAGGTCCGTTTTGTAATATAAAAGCGGATTTTTATGCTGTCATGAAATCCGCACAATAGTCTCAGGATTTTTTGCTGATTTACTGTAATGCGTAAAACGACTTGGCTGTTACATACCAAGTGAGGAATGTGAACGATTTATTTATACGAACACTATTCCCCTTCTGTCTCCTCTTGTTCATAATAATAATAAGAATATTGGGCTGGGATCAACTTGCTATATTGCGATTTTCTGTACTTATTACAATTGCAAAACTTTTTATCGGGTTCCTCCAGTCAGCTACTTCCAAGCATTTTTTTGCTTATTCACAACATCATATCGGTCACCATAAGATATATGTACGTGGTTTCATTGTCACTACTTCTACACTACTGAAGAGAAAAATACTTTTCACATGTGAACAGCTAATATTGCTAGTTTAAAATCTGCACTTCCACACAGTCATTCAGAATCAGGACCAAAGTAAACAAGCTTTAAGAATAACATGGGATCCAATAAGAGTCTAAACCCATCATATGCTCATATTATAATAAAAGTAATACATTGTGCAACTATGAATGTATTTCCATTTTCATTTCATGGTTTGTCCATGCACCATATCATCATGATGATTGCTGGTTGGCAGCTCTATGATTTGAACGTGGCGTACCTTTCCCCCAGCTTTCCCTGACTTTATGTACACACACACGACAAACCGCACAAGTCTGCATTCAATAAAATTCTAATCTCAGCAAATCACAGCTTTGCAGCAGTCAGAATACTCTACAGAATCCAGAGTGCGTTTGTATATGCATTGATGTGAGTATACTTTTTCGTTTTCGGTGTTTGTATCACTTAAAATCAATGAGATGAAATGGGAAAAGCTGATGGATGAAATGCTCTTTGTGGATTTTAGAGGAGTTTTTATGCACATACCACTGCAACAACATATACATATATTTTTCTAGGAGATTTCTGTCAATGTGACTGCACAATGATGGCGGTAATAGTCTTGCTGGTGGTGTGTTGGTACAAAAAGAGACACACTTTGTGGAAGTAGACATGTAGAAGAAGAAAATATTATGCTCATTCACTCCTTCCACACTCTCTTCACTCATCACATCTCCTTTTCCCTTTCGCATTTTCACTTTAGCATCAATGAGAAGAAACCACAAAAATGGTATTCTGGCGGTTTCCTACAAGTACCCCCGTGTACTCTGATATAGAAAGTCTTGTGAAATATTGATATCCCTACAAGGGATATGGGATCTCTACCAGCGTTTGTTGGTTTGATCGTTGCGTTTGGCAGGGATGATGATCATCATGATGTTTTGGTGGTTGCTAGTGGTGGCGAAGAGTGAATGATCGCACGAAAAACATTGTGATAAAGTATCACGCATCGTGAAGCAAAAACTGAACCCTTAGCTTCCCACTTTTGCTTTTCATCCGTGTGTGTGGATGTATTTTGCGTTTGTGTTTAGTGCGTATGCTTTTTCTTTTGCTTCTTTTCGCTTTTTTGCATCTTTCTCAACCTTGTATGAAGAGAGAGATAGAGAGAGGGAGAGAGAAAGCACAAGATAGGGGGAAATGTACAAACGAGAAAACGAATCGTATAACTAGTATAAATTTTGGTATTGATGCTTTTTGCAGGGCGACCGCACACAGTATATTCTCTTAAGAGAAGACTCAATTCCGAGCAAAGGCCCCCGGAGTCAATTTAAGTTGAGCCAACTCAATTTGATGAAATTCCATTGCTAATGTAGTCACATTCGCGTTTGCCTCACTTCACACTGAAAGCACTCAGCACTACGTATTTAGATGGTCAGAGTCAGATTCAGAGCATGTTTTGTATATTATGAACAAGTGAAATCTGTTTTTTCTCCTTTTAGGTGATTTCTGCTTGTAGGTGAGCGAGAGTACATTCGCTGTGCAGTTGAACGAACGTTCAAAAGCAAGTGGTTTGAATATATACCTTTGTGTAGTTCCGGTCCTTTTAAATGACTTTGCAGTGCCCCGGAAATAATGTCGATTGTTGTGTTTTGGTTTTATGGGCGAACATTTATTCTACTGTGTATAATAACCATGTGCAGTGGTAGTTGGGTGGCGTGTAAAGCACTTGACTTTACCACACTTCACTAGCTCCATATCTAGGAGGCCGATCACGATGATGGTGTGATAGTATTGTTGTTACTGATTATGATGATGTTGCACACGCTTTTAGTATTTTATGCAGTAATTCATACAAGTCTCCATATAATATTGTGGTTTGACTCATGTATGCAACAAGCATAGATACAATATAGCAGAATCACCTCCAGCGACATTATTGCAAAGCGCTAAATATATTTTTGTTGCAAAATCTCGTCTGGGTACTGTGGGTACCTGTTTCACATCTACAAAAGTAGACCCTCCAGCTTGATGTGCTAAATTTTCGGAAAGGGAACGGGAAAAAGGATGCTGTCTGGTGTGAAATCTTCCCCTCCTGGTTTAACTTATGCTTCTATCAGGAGTCGTATGTAAATGATGATGAGGATAACAATAAAATTTTGTGTTCATTGTATTTCAAAGTTCCTGAAAGAAGGAAACTAGGAGTGAGGCTACATATAGAATAAACAGTTTTCTCTCAATTTAAGTTAGTCTACCCAGCACAAATACTATATTATGCATAAGATACATACTGTAAACCAAAACACATCTAGAATCAACCACACCTCGACAGATGTTACCTTATTTGCCCATCACGATGAAGGTAACTTTTTTGTTTGTTTTCTCTTTCTATTTACCATATTGTACCCAAGTTTGCAGTAGAGATAGATATAAAAATGATGAGGATGACGATGAAATAATGTGCATTTGTGGTTCTGTACAGAGTAGAGTAGGTCAAGAGGCGTAATAATATTTACCCCTTTTGGTTGTATATACATATACTAAGGTGATAAAGTCTTTATATATCATTTGGTGATATGTTGTTGCGTTTATTATTATCCTCTCAACGTAGTACTTCCTCAAGTGTATTAGGATTAACTAACAAGAAAGTCAAGAAAAAGAGAGGTGCACCCCTCTTTATAGCGAAAAATGGAAAAAAGGAAAAAGAAGGAAAAATGAGCTGAAATGGAAAGTAAACTTTTTTACTCATTTGAGTGGGCCATATAATACATATTTGTAGAACGATGAAGTAGTCATCACGTATTAGGTTACAACAGTTATAAACGATTATCGCGCGAACGAGAGGAAATGAGTATGGGAAATGCTGTGGTGAATTATATGGCCACTTTTTCATGTTGTTAATGGAGTACCACCAGTGTTATCAAACGAGTGTGGCACTGGTAACATACCACAATGGTGGAGACGTGAATTATACTACTTGAGTGTAGTACCTTTCACAACACAAAGTAAACTTTAGTATTACCACATTCAATTCAATTAATTTTCTGATGGCTTTTATAAGCCTTATTATCGCTGTGGTTGTTGGCTGGGGATTTATGTACTTACAAGCAAGAAGCAAAATCTCTTCCGTATCCTTTCTTAATGCTCTCTCCTTTCCACCAAAAAGTTATATATATGCTCTCTATAATAGATAAAGATATTGAACGAGTTTGTAACGATGTCACGGGTACATGTTGATGGTACGATTTCAAATATATAGAGAGATGTAATGTATCTATAGTTGGAGTTAAATTTATGCGGAGCTTTTCATATGCTTTATAGTTCGTTCATTGGGGACTGACGGAGTGAGTCAGTAAGTAGAAGAAGTCATTTCAATACAAATGAGGATTGTCATAAAGAGACTTTTGGAGTTACTCGGTGTATGTATTTCTATTCTATTGATTGTGGTTTGCTGATAAAGTAAACCACGTAAAGAAAAACGATGAAGTAGGCCACTATTACACATAGGGATGGGAAAAGCTTGTTGAGATGACATGTAAGATATAAAATGGTGTGGACGTATTATTATACAGAACTGAGTTTGAGGAAAACTTTATAATATAAGTTTAATATGCGATATTTAAAAAACCTATTTCTTGGCTATATCCACCGGGGGAAACAGTGAAAGTAAGGAAGTCAACTCGTACATTTGCATATGGGCATTAAGGGTTACATATTTCAAAACAGGAGAAAATAGAGAGCACACAAAACATAAAAATCTAGAAAAAAGTAAAAGTTGTATACACAAAAAGCTTGTATGCATTCAGACTGGTGGATGAAAGGAGGAAGCATTGTGTCTGTGTGTAGCATTATGTGAGTGCAAGTATGGAAATTTTTATGGCTTCCTTAATGATGTAGCTCCTTGATGATCCTACTCTTTTTCCATGGAGGTACTCCCTGAGGAATTATTGTTGTATGGGTTGAACCAAAAGATTCACAGAGAAAATGATAAAATGATGGACCACTACCAACTACTATACTCTTTCCCATCCATGTCTTCATCTCGTTGCTAATGTAGATACATATTCATAATGTATTGTACATAAGTCTGATACGCAGTCATAAGTAGAGTTATTTTAAGTTGATGTATATGTGCCCACTATATTATTTTTCCTTCATCATCTACTCTGCGTGTATTGTGTAAAAAAGGAAGGCGAAAAATCCTTCTAAATGTAAAAAGTCAGCTTAAGGCGACATCATCGTTATCATCGGAGAAAGAAGAGAAAAAAAATGTAAAGACATGGTTTTGGTTGTATGTATTTCGGAGCATATGTCTAATACTTTTAGGATTTCTCGGTATACTGAAACCCACCCTAATAACAGGTTCTTTTCATCAGCTCAGTACCTTCATCAACACCATTGAATTGATCTCTTTCATCTATCAGTCCCGGTGTGAGGATTTCACTTCAGGTCAAAATTCTAAATTATATTCTTCATCTTCATTGGTTGGTCCTTTTTTTTATTTCTTGGGTGAAAAAGGTAGAGAGGGGCTGAAATAAAATATTTGAAGCAGTTTGAAGCAGTTTCATTCAGCCCAGCAACCAAACCCTGTGTATCACATAATGTGGATTTTTCTTGCCTTACATTATTCAATGGATTCATGGAAAAGTTCAGAAGAACGTCTAATCACTTTAAAAGTGTTCTCCTCTCAAAGGTTGTTCAGCAGAAATGACTTTTTTTCTCTTTTTTTACACTCCTCTCCTACCCCACTGCCAACACTTTTATGCTACTGAATATTTGACCTAAATAAATAAATGCGTTTTCGAACCAAGCAATGTGTGGGGATAAAGAGAAGAAGAAGAAGGAAGAAAAAGAAAAAACACTCTGAAATTCCCAATTATCTGAGTTAATAGTAAATTAAATCATGGAAAGTTGCAGAAAAGTTAAGTGAATAAGAGTGGAGAGCACCACTTGATGAGAAATTCTTAGCTCATAAAATATAGAATACAAGAAGAAAAAAGTTCAGAGAATGAATTTGCAACATAAGAAGACGAGTAGTTTTCTTTGGTGCAAAAATATATAATAATATTGCATTTAGTGCTCATTTTGTGTAGTAGTCCGGTCGAGGAGCCCCACAGCAAAAATTGGCTCGAGATAGCGAGAGTTTTTTTAGTAGCTACGCTAAAACATGAATTCTTGTGTGTAAATCACGTCATGTTCGTTGGGAACAGATTTATGACAAGTTGGGAGACAGTAAGGGGAAAAGTAAAGTGCGTTATAGTCACCAATATTTTCAGCAAAACTTTATTTTTGATTATGATATACCGCTTTAATTTTTGGTGAGGGAGAGCGACAAAGGGTGAAGTGGACCGCTTACAGTTGTTTCAGCAGTTTGAATCAATTACGATTTCATTGGCGACCCCACACTTGCATAAAACGAAAAGCATGAAAAGCTTGTGAACATGCAGGCTTTTGTGAAGAGAGGAAAATTGCTTATGCTGGAAAGCGATATATTGCTACACACGCCGAGTTTCCCTCATATCACAACTGCGCCTACAACTTGTAATTTTGACACCTGCAGTGTGAAACCATTGTCTGGGATGAAATAAAACGCCCCAAAAAACATAATTTCACAGAGTTTAAAAATTGCAGACAAGACATTCATTTTGTCGAATTGAATTCGTATTTTCTTACGTGGTTATCGAGGCTTTATGCTGTTCCACTCGTACCGAAAGCCCGAAACTTCTCCATAGGTCCCTGATAGCAATTGCCATCGACTTTCCTTCTGGACTTCCAGCGGCATGAGGCTCTTGAGACATGCGTCTGAACATCACAAAATGAAAATAGCATGATTAGTTGTTAATATATTAGTCATTATCCTTGAATATTACAACTTGACCATTTGTCTTCTAGCAGTTGTGCTATTGGAACTGTATAAAATTACTTTATACAGAAATATCCGTCAAATAAACATAAAACTTAGTTTCCAATGATAAAGTAACTGCATGTGCGTACAGGTTAAGGATGGGCAGCACAATTACAACAACTTTTTACCTCCAGGATCACACGCCGACCAATGTGTCAGTTTTTTTCCTAAAATTATTGAATTCTTTGAACCGTAAGAACAAATCATCAGCTTCTAATGCGTAATCAACTTTGTAAAACATGCATAGCTAGATACATTATTTGAAAATGGTGTATGCAATTTATGCTAAATGAATTAATAAGCTACTTCATCAAAGTCGTTACATGTAGTAGTTCCTACAACACCGATACATTTATGGCCTACACACAACGTCCCGAATACGGCCTTTGCTACAACCAACCTCACATGGCCATACATGTCAGTTAATGTGCAGAAACAAGACCAAGTTTCCGGTTTCGTGAGTGCTTTCACAAAGTTATAATAATTAATTTCCGGTTTTCCTGAGACAAACTACACAAGAGTCAAATGCACAGCAGTACTGTGATCGTACTTTACTTCATCGTAGCGCATGCTAGAGAAGGAAACACAATACAAACTTATAATGTGCACTGCGATGACGATGACACTATATATGAACTAACGTTTAGGCAGCCGACATCTTTGCCTTTCTCCCAGGCTTGAACTCATATTCAGACATAACTTTCAAGGAAGTAAAAGCAATAAAAGTACTGCATGGATGCACACTTTCACCGGATTTCATTACTCTTTTGCTAAATGCGCCTCCCCACCACTGTCATTCTCTCACAGGAATCTACATAAAAGCCTCCCAAGTGCATATACTAAAGGGAACACTATCTAGGTTTTTGCTCACTGAAAGAATAGAAATAGGACTATTATTAAAATCCCATTTCATAAAGTGTACAACTTTTACTACTCATGCACTCACACATTGTAACTC
This sequence comes from Willowsia buskii, assembly GCA_034700685.1. Taxonomy (NCBI): domain Eukaryota; kingdom Metazoa; phylum Arthropoda; class Collembola; order Entomobryomorpha; family Entomobryidae; genus Willowsia; species Willowsia buskii. The sequence goes on along the minus strand of JAQIXW010002705.1, from coordinate 1,463 downwards.
ATCTAGTAGCATGATGAGATGAACGCTTCCCAAAGAGTGCTACAGACAAAGAGACCGTTTTGTAATAGTCGTCCGTGAAAATTGAAATCCTTGTGTAGCTACATATACATTTCCTACTCTTCATAGAAAAAGGCAGAACTCCATATTACTATATCGGGATTATATGATTATTATTATTATTATTATTATGCAAGCTAGCACTGCAGTTCCAATTTAGCTCCCCTACTCGTGCTGTCAATTAGGAATGCAATCAGTAATGAATGACATATACTGCACAATAATGCATTCAAATAATAACATTATCATGGAATTTCCAATTTTACGTATAATAAGAATAATAGTTTTCTATCTATATTGATGCTTTCTCCAACATTTTCATCATTATTTTGTCTATATCAGAGTTCGTTTCAGCTTTAATCACGAACGACATGCATGCTCTACATATTATACCATTGGGAATGCTAAAAAACCAGAAAACTAGCAAGTTTACAACTTCTCGTGTTACTACTCTCGTAATTATTTCTATTATTAAATATATGGAAGTGTGTATGTCTCATTTACAGACTCATCTGCACTGTATGTATAATTGCAAGGAATGATGGATTCCATTTTCTACGAAAAAAAACCCTCCCCTCAACCAACTTTGCGGTACTGCATTAATCATCAGAAAATGAGCACCAAGCAAGTGGGAGTTGAAAAAAAATAAACGTGCAACTAGAGACATTTTGCGTTTACTACGTAACTTTTTGTAGTGCCGCCTGTGTGTCTTCCGCAAGTAAAAATTTTTGGCATAATTTCTTCGTCATTTTTTCTGCGGCTGAGTGGGAGAGAAAGAAGTGTGGAATTAATGGCTCACCTGAGATTGCGACGAATATTGTCGGCACTGAGTTGAATAAAAAGTTTGTGAAATGAAGGCTCATTAGCATCGTGCGGTGATGAATTTTGTACAGTTGCTTGATAATAATCTGAATTTTTTTCTTCATTATTAGCGTTGTGCTGCTGATGTTCTTGTCTCCGCTGCTGTTCTTCTTGGTCACCGTCCTCAGTCAGTATAATGTCACCCTGGTGTAGACTAGCAGCCGATCCAGTACTCAAGCTATTGCTGCTACTTGCAGACGTTGACGAAGGCTTGCCGCTAATGTTAGCACTTTTCTGCTTTTCATGGACCCCAATGGTGAATCCTATTGTGAAGCCTGCCAGTAAAACGGCAGCTGACAGGAAGACTAGTTGTATCTGGAAACAATAAATGGTTATACATTTATATCCAAGGAGTGCGTTGAAGAGGGAAGAATATTTTGGAAAGAAGAATGTAAAATGGAGAAAATTAAAAATCCTTTTTCTCTATCAGTCGCTCGACTAAAAATAATATCTTACAACAGCATGCACGCATAAACCAAAATACTTCCGTGCATTACCCTTTTCAGTCAATGAAAAGATTCTGCTAGAAATTGTAAATAATATTA
>JAQIXW010002704.1:0-14760 GCA_034700685.1 Willowsia buskii | reverse complement strand
TACATGTGTATTCCGTGTTGAATTTAAGTAGGTAAACGCTTTAATCTGAATGAGCGTACCTAAATATTGTGTGTTGTATACAAAATAAAAAAGATGAGACTCGACTGATTTCATGGCGGTGATAGGATGATGGTATGGATATATGATGGATTTTTGGAATCTGTTTTTGAGTGAATGAATGAAATATTATGAAGCTTCATGTGTGTTTTGCTGTTGGGATGAAAAGTTAGCTAGGGCTTATAACATGACATTAATAAATAGGATGAGTTCATTTGTCATCTTATTCATCTCGTGCAGTAAAGCTTTCATGATCCATGCTATATGTCATGTCAGCATTTCAGAGTGCGAGCTACTGAATTGAATGAACACACAACCTATCCTTACGATTTAACAGACCATTTTATTATATTTATTATAAACATGTAAACTAACACCATTCTATCAGTGGACAATGCGTAAAACCCATCATCATCTTTAACCTTTCTGCACATTGTTTACAAACACGTAATGCACATTTTAAAAAAATCATCTCTGTAGGTACGAGTACAAATATCTTGCAAATTAGTCTTTCGTGTCAACCTCACTCTAATATTCATGCAATCCAACTTTTATTTTCAAGTTACATACATTTTACATATTGATCGATATTTTATGGAGGGATGAACACAAATTCAAAGCTTATATGCTTTATAATACAATTAAGAGTATCCATCGGTTTTAGTTTTCATTGGGAAACGCCATCATGGTAGGCACATCAGTTTGAATTGAAAGCTTCTCCATATGAGCAGTTACTAAAACGCTCGACAGACTAGCAAAAAGCTTATTATTTCGTACGTTATACATATTTTCAGATTACGAAAAAGTTTTTTTCTACTTTTCTGTTGTCCATCATTATAGCAGGAAGAGAGTTTACAAAAATAATTTTGTGCGCAGCTCATGGGAGAAGGGAGAAGCATTATATTTAAACGCTTTATCCGTCCAAGTGAAGGAGTCGAGTCGCAACATAATACAGAACTGTAGAAATACTATAATTTCATAAAAATAAGAATTGTTACTAAATGATATGTCCTCTAGCACAAAAAAGAGAGACGCAATAGGTCGTTATTCTGTTTTTAGGAGAGATGGATATGTTTGATAAGTGGCTTTTTTTTTCTACCTATTAAATACATTAAAATTGGACAAGTAAAGTATAAAATAAAAAAAGGGTTGCTTTTGCTTGCTTGCTTGCTGTTGTATTGCTAGTTTTTTTGGCAGTGTAGAAGAAGAATACTCTGAAAAGTCTCGAAGTCCAAGTTGACTCTATATATGTTGGGTTTTTGTAGTGAGTTTTGAGGTTGCGTGATCTCTGAATTCGTGTCAGATACTACCAAGTTTAGAAAAAATGTTTTTGTACCATGTTGATTCGTCTGGCTTTTTACCTTTGTTGCTGTTATAATAATAATAATAATAGTAATAATATCATACATAATATAGTTTGTAGTAGATGAAAAGCTTAAAGGCACAACTCAAAAGAATAATGGAAGAGGCGAGTAATAATAATCACGTTGCTTTTTATGCTGTTGATGATGATGATGATTATGATGACGACGGAGGGAATAAAGTTTTTTTGGTAGCATGATATGTTTTTTGTGGATGATTGCAGTTCTCAAGTTGAAAGGGCAGGTGATGTCGGTAATGTATCGGTGTCGGGCTAAAAATCGAGAATGGGTCTGGCTTCGAACATCCGCTTTCGCCTTCCTCAACCCGTACACGGATGATGTGGAGTACATCGTCTGCACCAACACATCTGCCAAGTATGTGTTCTTTTGATGTTTATGTTTTATAATATGTTAATGTTTTTAATGTGTGAATGCATGGTGAAAGAGCTTCAATTACAATGAGCAATACATGGACATCTTGGTCATATCATAAACTTGCCAAGATCCCAAGCTTCCAAACCACAAAAATGTTTGTTGGATTATAATGATTAAACTTTGAAAGTAAAAAAATGTTAGGGTCCGTCCTGTCATGAACATTGGGTGTTCTTCTTCGGATTACAGTTGATCAAGCGAAAAAAAAGAACTGGCACCTCTAGATATGAGACTGCTTGATAAAATCGAAATATAAACCTTTTCACAATGCTCTTATTTTCTTTCCAAGTTGGTCTCCTAGTCGTGTGGTCATTAAAAAGGGGGAAATGGGTACAAACATTTTTATTTCGTCAGAATCCTTCTGGATAAACCAACTTATAAGTAGACTGGCCAATGATTATCCAGAAAAAAAGGTTGCATGTTGTCATTGAATAAAAAAAATGTAATGGAGAAAGTTTGGATATGTATATGCGTTCCCTTTGTTAAAAAATAATTTCCGATGTATATCCAGTTAATTGCTTTTAACACAAAAATAGTTATTTGCATTTAATTTTCGGTCGTTTCAAGCGAGAAGCACTTCCTGTCATGGATGCCTGAAAACGTGGACGGGATACGCTCGTTTACGAAACAAGAAAAAAAGTAGAGTAAAAGAGTGTTTCGTCATGCACATTTATTTTTAGAACCTTGAAATTAGCATTAAGATGAGATGAGTAAGTGGTCGTTAGCTTATCCTTTCTTTGAAGACTATCAACTGATATTGCAATATGTGTAAATTTTATGTAAAAACACGCATTTTTATTTGAATTATAAATGAATCAAGTCATTTTTGATGCATGACAAAGATTGTATTTCATATGCACCCACAATAATCGTCCATACTTCATTCTTAGATTTGCGCAAGGGGAGCGAGTAAGTTATTCTTCCTCAGAATTGTGTATTTTGGTCATTTCAGAACGGAATGTAAATAGTACATGATACCAACTAAACATGGATGTTAATTTGTTTTCCAAATTGTATAGATTGTCAAAGAAAATGTGTCTAAAAATACCGACAATGATTAAAATTTGAATAAGACAGGTAGCAGTTTATTGCTCTCTTGTGTGATATAGAGCTCTGTTCACCTATGTAGATCAGCAGAAAAGGTAATGAAAACGAAAGATGGTTTTCAAAAAATTCTTATGACTTAAACTATAGAGCACTCCAACATTCCCACGATGGAACAGCCGATAACAACAACCCGGGCGATCACAGTGTAGCCCAAACGTTCGGTCAGCCCGGTTTGGATTATTCTATGCAACGCTCACCAAGGGACGCCATGTATTCTTCCCACATGGTTACATCTCATATTCAAAGTAATTCATTATCTTAACACCTTCAATGTAGAGCTAACTGGGTGGACACATACCTAGACATCTTTTGTTTGCGAGCAAGTTGCTTTGATAATGATATTTAATACACTTTTCGGTAAACTTACAACAGGTACCCGAGCGGGCAGTGCAAGCAGCTACAGTAATTACGAAGGCCAGAGTAGCTCGCCAATTAGCTATAACTCTCCAGCTCAACCAGCATCCAATGCAACGGGCTCAACCGAGTCTCCTGGAAGCGTACTTAATCGCATTACAACCAAAGCAAACACAAGTCCAACTCCGGGGCAGGTAGCCTGGAGCCAACAAACATCTCAACAGCACATTAGACAAGTAATTACCAACCATTTTTCTTTCTCTCTTGATACTTCTTTTTTACTGCTTTAAGGCCAGGATTATTACCTCTTAAGCACCTATACTACTATACTAGCTTGCTACAAAGCTGCCAAAAGTTTAATGTGGCAAAAGATATTTTCATGAGATCAGTGTAACCCAAAAAGTACGCACATATGCACAAAGCTATTTGGAAACAAGCAAGAGCGCATAGTTGGATGCATTTGCTAGCAAAACTTTTTAAGATGCTGAAAATATATGTACACTGGTCTTCTTGCTAGGAAAAGGAAGATCATGTTTGACTAGTTACAAGTTACACATTTGAAGTCGTACCGTATGATGATGAAAATTATGGGCATTCATAGTACGTTTTCTAGCCTCGTAAAAAACTCGTGTCTTTAAACTTTTTTATGGCTCATTAAGCATGCAGCTCTGTTTTACAACTCTGAGGCATTTTGTGATTTATGATTACGACTCCACTCTTCATGTGCACACATCGTCATACACTTTTGTGGCAAACCCACATTTTGTTTGCATTACACATGACACTGTGGAATGTTGTGATAATAGAGATGGAAAAAGCTTTTATGGCTAAGCATTTCTCAAAATATTACCTTACAAATCTACATGTCAAAGTATTTGCCAAAGGATTAATTGCAATGTCTCTGTTTATACATGTAATTTGTATGCCTTCTTTTTAATGCCTTTTGCCATCTGTGTTTAAAAAACACTCGGATATTTTCTAGCTGAAATTACATGCAGTTATTATCAGGACACTAAAACAGGGCATGTATAATACAGTACAACAAAAAAAATCTAGAAAAGAGTAATAAAATAGTAATGATGAAAATGGTAGGAACACGTTTGCAAATATTCCGTACTAGTTTTAAGCTTAATGACAAAAAGGCAATATCGTTGAAAGCAATTTGTCAAGCTAGCGTGTCACCTATAATGGGATTACTCTGCTCTATGTGACATGGTACTGATAAAACAATGACTTTAATTAGATGAAGTTTCTTATAATTGGCCATATATTTTTTTTACTCTAGTCTGGCAATGAAGGTTACCAGCAATACAATCAGATTAGTCCTTCGAGGTCACCATCTGGACCCACGTATACGCAACTCAGTGGATCCGCCAGGGCCGCCAGTACAGTAGCACCACCTCCATCTCAAGGGACTTCTTACCACCCTCCACCAACATCGGCACAAGGTACACAAAAGTCAACATCTCGAAATTAGGTTTAACAATGTGCGTTTGATATTTTTATTTTGCTAATAATTTTGAATGCTATGTATGTCTTGTAGGAATGTGGCAGTGGCAGAACGCTGCTGCTGGGGCTGATGGCACGCCAACGACCGCTCCTACCGCTACAGTTGGAAGTTCCACAGGCCCTGCAGGCCATCCACATCCTCATCCTCACCCGCATCCACAAGGTCCGGGAGAATTGCAGGATATGTTACAAATGTTGGACCACCATACAGCGGCGGCTCCATTTGAAGATCTAAATATGTTCAATACTAATTTCGAATAAAAAGTGTTGAAATTTATTAGGTTATATAATCAAAATGCATACGTCAAGAAAATGATGTTGCGTTGCTAGTTATATTCATATCAAAAGCAGACTTATAAATACTTGTACATTTACACATTTGTCGTCTTGCATTTTAGAATAATGTATTATGCTATTTAATTTTCAGTATCATGAAATGTATCGATCATTCAGATGGATCATAGATAAGCTTTTGTAATTTGTTTGATAAAACAGCAAAATGTATGCCATTTGAAATCCTAATATTAGTGTATATAAAACTGTATGAAATTTTTCAGCGTGGTGGTAGACTATTCTTATAAAAAGCATTATTAAAGTAAATGTATAAGACCATTTTGATCTGCTAACTGCTATTCATAGACAACTTATTTCGAACGATAGATGATAACCAATTTTAATTGTACGTGTAAAAGGTATACAACCAATGTTTTTGAGATTCCTGTCAATGAAACGAAACATATTCACGAGCAACTAGAAGTTTGCAAAATGTAAATTTGTCAGGTCAGATCAAGCAGATCTACCTGTCAGATTATGAAAGAATAAGGCATTTCCACATTATGTGTTATTCATTGTTTTATTAGTTAGAAGAAGAGAAGAAAGAAGCTTGTCTGTTGTATGACGAGATGACAGAGTTGGGAAAAAAGATCTCGCGAATTATAATCATTTTTACATTTTCAATTGAACATCCAAGTTTTCTGCAATTAATGCTTATTGTATGTAGGACTAAATTAGCACAACAAAACTTATGTACAATATATAATATAGCTGCTATGCCGCTGCATATCATATTCTTCGATCCCGAATTTCTTCCAATTGCATATCTTCACTACAATGAAAACAATAATGCTATTTTTAACTGCAAGGTTTTTAGGAATGGTAGCTAACCATGCATCATAAGGAAGTACTGTATAGAAATGTAATATATTATACTATAAGCTAACAAAATAGATTAGTTTTTATATCTTAGGATTCAGGCGTTCAGACTGCATTATATGCTCCAGGTTACATTAGATCTGTTTTAATGACATGTAAAAGGATAGCTCACAGGATTAAATTAACTTAACTAATCATTACATTAAAATAGTGATACATGTACTTCATCTCTTGCAGATATTTTGTCTCCAGCATTGTTTTATTTGGAAAATGTACTTTGATGAAACTAAAAGTGTTAATTTTATTATTAGTTCCGGAATGTTTTTATGTACGGAGTTTTGAGACATTAAGTTTCATTACATTTTTTTAACTTGTACACATACATACCTGTGTAATAATTTAACATTATTAGTTATTTTATTTTTACTCTTTTGTGATGTTTGTAGAAAAACGGTTGCAATTAAATAGTAGTATAGATGTATGAAATATATATTATGTAAAGATCAAAAGTAGGCATCAATAGCTTACTATACAAAAATGTCATTTTGTTAGATTGTGGTTTTAATTATTGTGCAACGGATTTATATCGGAAATATAAACAAAACTTTTATTCTTAAGCTCTCTATCTTGTCCGTTTTAATGCATTGTGCATCTTCTAGCATAAATGACATCACAACATAATTTATTTGGCAATTTTTAAATGACTTGATTTTCAAAACCTATAATATGACATTTTCTTTTTAAAGTTTCTGGTATTCTGAAAGCATTAGATTAGAATGTCTCCGCTGTTAAATGCAGTACAATTTCACAAAGGATTCTATACATTCAAAGAAGATCGAGTGCTCCAGTGCATAAGCAAGCCTTAAAATTTTGATGAGTCAATTGCATCAATTATGCATTTCAATAAGTTCATTTAAATTTAATCAAGACTTCAGCCTTATTTTAATTGTTTTATTTATTTTCAAGATCAAAATTACTCCATACGGTACTCCGCATAGTTTTCTAGGTTTAAAACATCTTGAACCGTGATGCATGTAACCTGGTTCGCAGCTTTGTAATGACCAAAACTTCCTGTCCATTATCCTTATGCGCATAAGCTACGCTTATCAACTCCATTCTCCCCAAAATTACAAATTTATTATCGCCCTTTCCTTTTTCACTTGCAGCGACAGCTCAACAATTTCAGTAATTCCATGCTATATATTGATTAAGAAGTGCGAGATTGATACATATATGTTGATGATAAAAGTTCAAAGGTGAAAGGGTTAATGATGATTAAAAATTACAATTATCACAACGGCATTACTGTAAATGATCTGTAATACAAATTTGCATGCGTGCTGTACTCGAATTGGCTTGTCAGAAATTATGTAATATCAGTGACCAGCATTCAAATATTTTTATTATTTTACATTTACTTCACAATATGTGAGTAATAACGTCCATGAAAGAGGTTATCATTTTGTATGAATTCTTCTGAATTTTCTTCAAATACAGGACAGTTCCATATGAAAACTGAATATCAAGATGGCTTTAGGTGCAACTGAAACAAGAACTTATAGGTACCTTTTCACAAACATGTAAACTTGATAACAGATATTAAATAGTCGTAATCAGAGATAATAATCACACGAATGTACAAGATGATCTTGTTCACTTAAACTAAATACAAACTAATAAGAAGAGCCACGTTTGATTAAGAAAATCCGCGACCACCTCTAAGTTTTATTGCTTCAAACTGTCTTGCAATTTCCTTAAACTGTCCATATTATTAACTTTGTGTAATTTGCATTTTTACGTTTGATGACTGTTATCACTGATAAAAGTTCCATTTACCTTTCCGTATGCGTATCATCTTTTCATGTCCTACAAAACGAAAACTTTCTCAGATAGAAGCTGACGTTTTGAGAGCTTTATGACGCTGCTCTAATATATTATTCCAGTCAAGGCATAATATTAAAACTTGGAGCTTAAATCGCAAAAAAGAAGCTCAAGTCTACATAATAACCAGCTTTCCACCACCAAGTAATAACAAGTTTTCAGGATTTCGTATGGCTCCACTTATAAGTTTTAACAGCATTAGCTCGAAGGAAGAACTCACAAGAAGATTGCGTTGATGTGCTGTGCTAACATGAACAAACAGGCAAAATGTATCTATATTGAGCTTATAGCCTTGCATGAGAGCTACTGCATATTATCTGTCGGCTTGCCTGTGTTTCAGTTCAGAGGAGCTGTTCTCAGGTTACTTTTGGTCAAATAATGTATTGTAAAGGTAAATGTTGTAAGAGTTTTATATGACACTTTCTTGCTGAATTGTCATTTCATACCAAGTTGTGTGTTGTGTTCAATTTATAACATGATGTGATAAAAGGTTCAACAATTATTACAATGTCAATAAAATTCATATAATGGAATTCAATTTACAATTTCTACAATGTAGTTGTGCATATGATCTACATGCAAAACACAAACACTCGAAATTTTATTGATTTCACTGTCATTCAGACGCATCAGAGCTTTGATACTTGCCACTTGTTATGCATGTGGAAGTATATCAGCGTTTTAATCGAAAGGAAAGTGCTAGTATACAAAACAAAAAGCTTGTAAAAATGATTAATAAAAATACCATGTTTATGTTCCAGACTTTGAAAACCGGTATTTCTACTCGAACTTTGCATCAAATTCTGACTGAAATGATGGGTGTTTTATTACGTATTCTTAGTGAAGCCAATTGGAAATCGCAAACGAGAAAACAAAAAAATACTGTGAGAAGCGAGACGCGTAAGGTTTTTGAAGCAATTATGTTTTGCTATTTTCGAGTTGTTACAATACTAGCGGAACACTAGCTCCGGTTTTACTCGAGGTAACCTCTATGAAAGTTTAATACTCAACAAAATGTCTCATTTTATTTTTGTCCAATAAAATGTATGTACGTAGTTGTTAGTAAAATGAGCGAATATAAGTCAATTTACAAGTAGACTTGTAAAATAATATATCTCATAAATTCCTGTTGTCCTTTTGTATGTTTGTGAAAGTTTGCTAAATTACTACTAGTCTTAGTTATGGGAGAGTTTAGTTTAATCTTTTTAAAAACTTCAAGAGGAATAAGTAGGAAATGTGTAATAAAATATTATAATTAGTTGCATGCTGTAACTTATAGCGAACACTATTACAATTACACACTGTCTCTGAACTTTTTAAAGTCAATAATAATAACCATGAAATTGATCAATACTGTGTAATAGCTCAATTTTTACAAGTGCAAAATTAGGATTTGACAATTTTCAGAAGTCTCCAAAACTGATTGACTTGATGTTTGGTGTGTCTTGTAACCCCATGATATCAACCATTTTAATAACATGAACATGGCTTTAACTCCCTTAACTTTAAACATCTTCATGGTCTTTACAATGCAAAGGTTAAAACCACCTCACTTATTTTTGCAGATAAAAATGTCATACCCAGTTCTCATTATGGTACCCCAAATAAATGGGATGGTGATAACTTTCTCCATTTCGAGCTGGAACTGACTCTTCTACCTTGAGCAACTCAAACGGCTTTCAATGATGAGAATATTCACTCACCCAAACAGCAAACGCGTGAGTAATAAGGAAAAGAAATGACATTAAGTAGGTACATGCTTGGATATATAGATATATGATCATACTACTCTGGTACCATACCTCTAAATTTTAGCTTTACGCACTCTTGCTCACTTTCCTTTGCATCATGTTGTATGTGTAGATCTCTTTTTTATATTCCATATTCATAACACAAAAATGAGCGAATAATAGCACTTATTCCCAGTTCCCGTACTTCATTTCCTTTATTGAGGACAACTCACTGACTCACTGAAGAAGAGGCAATCGGAGCAAATGCAGACATATCAACGATGTGACATTGGCCCTAACGACTTTCTCCAGTTTTGATATTGCCTATATGTCATATGCACACGTGGTGAAGAATCATATTATCAACGCAACCATCGAACCTTGTCATGTAAAAGGAGAAAGTGAAAATGTCATTTTTCTGTATTCTCATATCATCAAACTCATCAAGACACACTCATGTATTCATGATGCCAGCAGAGCAACAGTATATACATACCTTGTGTCGTTCCATTTTACTCTTATTTGAGCATTTTGTTTCCGAGTCGAGTTTTCGCTGCTGGGAGATAATGCAACGAGCGGTTTCTCTTTATACAATTTCCTTCCTTAACCCAACTCACTCAGCTTGGGAGATTGTTTACCTAGACGGCAGTGGAAGCCATCATCATCACCACACCCATACGCAAATGCATATTTCATGCTTGTGTGTTCACGGAATTCGTAACTTGTCCAACCGAACACGCCAACAAGAGATGGGCGTTGATGAGAAAGTCATTCCTTTCCTGTTTAGTTTCCCGTTTTGAATTTACTCTGTTCGTTCTTCTACTAGTATGTTCTATTCAACAGCAAGCACCAAACCAACACATTTTGTCATGTACACATTTACCGATATAAGCAAGAAACCGTTATATTTTTGCATAACCCAGGTTGCATAAAACATGCACATGACATCTTAAAGCTTGATTATAGTAAATACAAAACTTTTCTTTAAAATCAAAAGGTCCACATTCACCGATTAAACGGATTAAACATCATCATGAACTTTTTTATTATAGAAGTTGTTAGAAACTTAAATCGAGTTCATCACAGCATTTCATTATAACAAAATTATATTAAAGATATTGCCCAATCACTCTTTTCTTCAGAGAATTTTCTCCTTACGTAACTGATACAACCTTATGGGATCAAAAAAGGACGCACATAGTACAGTTCAACTTTAGAATAACTAATTTCGGTCCATACTGCTTAAAAGACGCTTGTTTTATAAATACCCTTGAAAGATTCACCCTAAAATCTATCATCTATCGCATCGCATGCTCTATTTTTAAATGCTACATTAATGCATGATAGATTTTTCGTTTCATTGGTACTGGAAAATGAATTGGCTTTCACCAAGGTAAATAGGTATGTATGTAACGAGTAAAAACTAACCATGTAAAATTCTGTTTGCTTGCTAGAAGACCATCCCACAGTATAATAAAACGGTGGCCATTGCTGTTATCCTTCTTAGAAATTCATGAGCTATTGCTTCATGTGAAAGGTACTTTACCTACATAAGGAGCCTATGTGTGGACATATGTGTCACAAATCCCACTAAAATACGTCCTCCACATACGGTAAAACAATATGCTTGTTGTGATATAGAAGTACAATGAAGTAGCATAACCCACTTCAGCTATTATTTACCACTGTAGTTTCCGATAACGGAGGTTCTTTCTCCAGCTTCCTTTACAAAATTCCACTTTCACGTCTTTTCAAATGCTTCAACCAAGTAGATGTGACGGTATGCACTGATATTAGTTATCGAGGTCTTATGTGTGTGGTTGAATGAGATTTTATGGCCATCGTAGAGTAAAACAGATAATCCTTACGTATTTATTACGGTGCAATGTAATGTAGACAAGAACATGTTACTATAAAGATGAAGTAATTGTACAAGCAGCATCAATCAAGTATAGTAACCCTTTCTTGAACCTCCAATCGGTTCTTAGAATATAGCTTCAAATAAAAGCGGAAGCATTTTTCATTTTCATTCTTTTCCGCGAATCATCCTTCACCCTCCTTTCTCATCATATTTGTCACGTGTTATAGAGAAAGGCTTTATAAAGTGCTGGAATGCTTTGGTAGGTTGATGTTACAATATTCGTATGCACTCGATTTACTCATTTTGAAAAAGCTCATTGTAAAAAAGGCGGAATCCGACAAACTACAATATCTAACAGCAACATTGACAATGTGCCACTAACACTCACAATGAAATACCAAAGTTTTCGTTTCAAACATACAGCAACAGAAGAAATGGAATAAAATAAAGCGACAATACACTACTACGCTCATATATTTCCACTTGAGTCCCATCACAGCGCTTTTATTTCCAAAAGTAGCTGGTTCGTTGGTCTTTGTACTTCTCTAACTCGTTTTCTTTTTCCTTTCCATTTTCTTCTCAAATGATTTATATCTCAGCGTTCTACTTGTGGTAGCCAGCTACTGAGCAAGTTAAAAACGAGAACACTCTCTGGTCACCACCAGCACCACCATACCACCCAATATGCATCCATTATATCACGCTGTAGGATTCAACAGCAAAGCTACATATCAAGCAAAACTACTTTTGAATGCTCCTATCAACATTAGTTTTTACTTCCAAAAACTAACTTTGTTCGGCGGACCAGCAAGCAGTGCAATGAAGAGAGAGAGGGAGAGGTAGCAGCAGTTACAGCACTTCAAAAACTGAGAAAACATAAAGGAGTCATCGGGATGATCCTGTTTGATTTATTGGCTGAGGCTCCACTACTCTCCTAGTGTATAGACCGACAACGTATATATAAAAGTCCACGAGGACACTTAATCAAATGATCCATAATGGTGGTATGCAAACAGTCATTTATACGGACGCACACAAAATTACAAAAGAAACAAACAAGTAAAGTGGCAGAATCATCGATATGCACTTACCATTCATATTTTTATGTGTATCAGTTTTACATAATGGCCGTACTCTTTCTCATGTTTAAAGCAATATCATGGAAAATAATCTCATACAATGTTTCCCCTTTTTCTCCATATTTGCTGAGCATCCAAACATGAGTAGGTGTGCAATGCCCACATATGAGACCAATATATCCAACGTAAGGCGACCAACAAAGTTGTACTTTCCTTTTCCTTGTCATCTACAGTAAGGAAAACTGCGAGAAAAGGAGCAAGGAAAAACTTTTTTCTCGTTTCAATCTTATCTCGAGTACTTGAAACTCTGGATACTACAGATCTCTTATGCTGATAAAAGGCTTGCGCTACCAATTCTGTCACTAGCGAATGCATTGATGGTACACAAACTTGCAAGCAAACTATGCTGCATTGTATTATACTTTCTCTTTATATATCTGCTTTCATTGAGCCATTATGTGTTACACATTTGGTGAGAAAAAAACGTGAATGGTCTGATGTTAAGCGGATATCCCAAAGGACAAAAAGCATGCATGCATGTACAACATACTGCTTCTGTCTTGGTTCATTCCCTTTTAGTATTGTGCATGTTACCCTGCTTTCAAAAGAAATGCATCCGCTACATATTTTGTACATCTGTCCAGAGAGAGTGAAGTAGAAAACAGAGTAAATAAGGTTTGAAAGAAATATCATGCTCTGTCTGTACCAACAAAGGTCCTGTGGAAATTCCGAGTATTACTGATCTGATCACATAAAAAAGGGAAAAGGCTAAGTACAAAAAATCTGTCATGTGATGGAATCAAATAGGTTTCTCCACTTTTCCCCTTCCCGAAAGATTGTGTTTGGCATTTTACTAGTTATTGTGAAGAATTGAAAGAAAAAAGTGGAAATGACATGCATGTTTAATTTTTCAATGCTCAGGATAAAATCCAACGTGTTGGAGAAATCGGTTGGATAGAAAAGGTACTGAATGCGGACAAATTTAGTTGCTGCAAACATCTTATTTACTTTTCCGAGAAAAGCTCGAAACAATCCATGAAGGAAGGGAGAGTGTGTGGCATATGCTTGCTTCGAAGTAGCGTCCAGTGAGAAAGGCGAGTAGAGAAAGTGAGTAAGTAAACGAATTTCACTCAAGTTCTTGTCTTATTACTTAAAGAGCTTTCATGGGACCTCCACCTATCCACAAAAGCCATTGGCAAGAAAGGAATGGATTGCTTTGGATAACCCCAAAGGACTCACTTTTATAGCAAGGGTCGGTCTTCCTCCTCGCTAGAGTGAAAAAGACTTGGAGGATATTAGGGTAACTGGGAGTGAGAAAGAGAATATGTAAACAGAGAGCGATGAAGAAAGGAAGAGAATATCAGATGTAATGAATTTGGTATGGCATGGCATAGCAGTGGCAATGTGGTGGTAGTGCTGCTATGCCTGGGAGCAGCAGTGGTGTTAGTGGTGGTAGTAATGCTGGTTAACTACAATAAAAGTAGTTTGTAGTGTGTGTACACAAGATACTTGTACCCAGCACAACCAACCAATGACGGTGGTGTTGGAAGCAGTAGAAAACTCATATTATTACGGCTTGAGGAGACATGTAATCTTGTTTTCACCGTAGTTGTTGCGAACATCTTCGTTGCGGATGGCTGATTTTGGCTCCAACAACAGCAGCTGCCGCTATATACAATACTGACTGCTAAAATAGTTAAGCGTGCATCCCAACTTTAAACACTAACAATATTATGTGTACATGCTAACAGGGTTTATAAAATGAATGAATATATAAGGATGTAAATAAATAGCGGATTCCTTGTGTGCCTTATGGATAGTCTGTTTATTGTTTGCTCATGGTGGTGTCCATACATATAAACAGTACATGAATGAAAGCTTTTATATATACACAGCATCTACTATTATAGACATGGAGCTTCATCGACAAAGCTGGATCTCCGACAACAACATAAAGTAACCAAAATAAAAACACTGGGGACTCATGCATTCACTTTGTGGATGTTGCTTTGTGTATACCTATATAATGTACAATACAATCTTTACGGAAATGAGCATGGTATTACAGTATATTATATAGAGAGTATTAGTAGCAGTTAGTCGAGTAGTCTGACTGTTCAATAAGAAAAATACATGCACAAATACCAGTAGCAAGGAAGGAAAGGGGAAGGAACATCAAACCGAGAAAAAATAAAACTAGAAACCAGAATAACTTTATGGATGAAAGTGGAGGTTAT
>JAQIXW010002703.1:0-14760 GCA_034700685.1 Willowsia buskii | reverse complement strand
GTTCACTCTGCTTGAAAATGTAGTAATTTCTGGAGCGTAAATATATTGCACTATTTTGAAATTAGAGTGGCAGCAGGAGAAAGACAATTTCCCCACAAAATACACACACAGCAGTACACTTTCGTTGTTAGTTACTCATGTGGTACACCAAACCACTTTTGTAATAATAACATACATTTACGACGACTACATAATGATATCATCTCTTCTCTTCCATATTTTCGATTTCTGCAAAAACGCTGTGTATACACATGACATGGTTCTCTCTGAGTAGCATGTACTATTCTGTTATAATCGTGGGTAATATGCGCACACATTTTTCTCTCCTATTTTTTTCATTCAAACTTTGGATGCTCTTTAATTCACGTATGCATGCTTTACGCTTTTATATTTTCTTCCAAATTAACATTGTCGCTCACGGGACCATGGTAATATAAATATTTGCAGAATAGTAGCAGCAGAAAGCGGCAGAATAGTTACGGGAATGTAAATAAAGCTATCATCAAAATCATAAAACATGAGGAACTTTTTTATGGAGAGTAGAAGTCCATATAAGGTGCCGCTCTTCTATGTCAAATATAATGGTTAACATGTGGCCAGAAATTTTGTGCCGCTTTTCTCTCAACTCCGCTCTCTTTTTCGTTTTGTCGGATCATTTCATTATCTGTCAATTTCCACCATGCGTTTTCCTCCACCATTCCTGGTTATAATGTGCACTACTGTACTTGCTCATGTTCGTGTGGAAATAGTTTTCTCTACTAAAAATATAAATATGAATATGTAGACAGTTTGCTTCAATTTTTTTGAAGCTGATCAATCAGCAATGCGGAATGTTGCAAACCACACATTATACCAATTACTACTACTATTACCAGAGTAACTACTTTCCTTTGGGAACATGGAGCACTGCTATATATTATGCTATATATGCTCACATGCAAGGCCACAATTTACCTTAAGAGTTCGCAAGCATAAATGGAAAGAGGAGAATACACTTTTCTTTAGAGCTTCTTCACACGCATATTTACATGCTCATACATGAAATATTCTAAAGCTTACACTATTTACGTTAAATTTCCTGTAACGCTTACTAATCATCCAATCGATGATGATGAATAGATGATTAGAAGTAAAGGCCTTATTTTTAAATTATAATTAGTACATGGTACATCTAACTTGGACAAATTATAGGTGAGTGGATATGTCTTTATTTACCATTTTCCGTTCGCAAAGAAACAGTAATTCCAGAATTATCTGATCTCCTATCTTTTAATGACTATACCTACATATGTATCAAGTTCATGAAACAGAAAGTTAGTAAAAGGATGAATAAGCCGACTAACTCTCTAGTCTCTAAACACGCACGAATCTCGATCGACCAGCACATTTTTAGCTTATGCCTGTAAGGTATGTAATATATGGAGTTAAAGTTATGGATGCTTTAAAAGTATTCAAATGTACCTCTGCGAAAGGAAGGAAATTTCGAATGAAGAAAGTTACATTATCCGCAAGCCACAACTCTTGGCAATCGTGTTCACTTCAAATTATTATGTAGATATGCATGTAATAATGAACAATTTGCAGCATAAAAGTATGCAGAACGTTAAAACAGTGGGCTGTAAATCATTCCACAGTAATTAGTAATTATTAGTGTTAACATTAATTGCTAATAAAACGACCACCTTTGGGGATGCTGATGACCTTACTTTTTAAAAGTAGGTTTTATTCCATCTACCTTTGTGGTATGATTTCATGCCAGAAAATGTGTTTGTCATCGATCGTAACTCTTCATTACTGCTAAAGATGTGAAGTTTTTTGGCAAATTTTATGCTAGTCCATACACAACTTTGTGTGACTTCTCACTCCCATTTCCTCTCTCATTTTCCCTCTCTTTTTTACATCATATCAATCTAATGCCTAGCTTTGCACGATTTCCTAGCTATTAGTGGCACAAGACAGTTCCTAACTACTCGCCTTTATGTGCTAAATGACCTCAGGTAATCAAGACGAATCACAGGATGCCAGAAACAAAGAGGGAAAAAACTTATGTCAGTTTTTTGTAGAAAAAGAGGGAGGAAATGTCTCTGACATTTTTACAAAGAAATGCTCTTAATTATTTGATCATTTGGACACATATTTCCTCCTTTGCAAATCCACGCCAACTGTAGAGATGAGCACATGAAATGCACAGCCCACACATAAGAAATGTCAAAAGAGGCTGAATGATGTAGTGTCCGTGTGACTCCCAAATGAAGACGAATGAGTGGAAAGGGCGATGTCACATTTTCCGCTTTTACTCTCCACCAAATGCACTACCTTTTTTTACTTTTCTTCTTGAACTTTAACAGCGGAAGGAGGAGGTTCCTTTGAACAGTAAGTGAAAATATGAGTGATGAACTTTCTCTGATTTATGTTGTTTGGAATGAAGGGAAACACGTTTTCTCAGTGAATTCAAACAATAAAGTTACCAGCGCATTTTTTTTCTTCTCCATTTTATAATTTGTTGCACGTTACCATGAAACTATTTTGTCGAGTTAGATGTCATGTTTCTCTTTTCATAAACATGCTAGCATCCTGTTTTTTATTAACTTAATCTTAACTTGGTTCTTTCTTGTCCTTTTTTGTTGGTAGTCAGGGTATTTATAACGAAATCGAACACGATCCGATTATTTTATTGTTTTAAGATGTGCCAAGTAATGCGGGTTCCATTCATAAAATATGTGGTCGTTCATAATATGAGATACAGCTGCCAAACATTAGTTTTGATCAATGTCTATTTTTTGATGTGTTCATACACGTACCATAATATAATTCTGTCATGACCTTTGTCATTCTCTCGAGAGTGGTTCAAGTGTCAAGGCTAAACTTTTAGTTTAATGCTTTTGGCAGCATTAAGATGAATTATTAAGTATCGAAAAAAAACTGATGATATCAATTTATCTGTCTGTCTATCGAATATCGGTTGTTCGATGTTTACTATATGAAAAGTTTACTCTTTGATTGTCTTTCAAATCAAATATTCTGCAAACTCATCGATTCCAAATGCGTGCAAATTTCAAGCTCCTAAAACTCTCCAAACCCCTTTATAAAAAAGTTCTGCAGTTCTAAAGAAAGATATGAAATGCGTAGGAATAAATAATTTTCTAAATTGCCGAATTCTTGAACTACTGTTTATAAAACTGTCAAACACGATGATGATTCGACCCATGTGTTGATTTCAAACGGAATTCAAACAAGCGCAAAAACTATAAAGGTTTCAAATATTCTCGGGACGAAAATAGTTTACATTTACAATCTTTTAATGTGAAGCATCTGCTCTTCAAAAAAAATTCAAACTCACAAACTCCTTTTCCCATCTTAAATAATAATATCTCTCTACACTCTTCCGTCAAGTAGTAAAACAAACAGTAATCAAGAAAACGAGTCAATCACAAAATTCTTATTTGCATTTCCAATGAGTTCAAATATTTTAATTACATTTTCTCCACTCAAACTGTGTACCTTTATTATATGCCTGTGTACCATGTAGCCAGTACTATGCTTTTATTTTTTTAATTCCATTATTATATCATCAAGGAAACCTTTACGCAACTATTTCGCTTCAAATGTCAATCAATTTAGGGTTGATGGAAGAACAATCAACAATGAAAAAACATTTTTTAATCTGATGCCTCATCAAATAGCTGGAAAACTTTGAATAGCTTCGTAAATATGAGCCCATCTCTTGTCATTTCTCATATTTCAGAGAGACAAAAAATAAGAGCCCAACCCACTATCATATCGACTACATTTATATTGCTACCAACCCAACTGGCCCAATTACATTGGCATTCAATATAATAATATTTTCTCATGCAAATTCAATTTTTATGTCATTTTTATTACCATTCTCTGCTCTCTTGTTGAAGAAGCGATATGTATGCCGAACAAGTATACGTTTTCCCTTTCAAATGTATCAGCAAAAAAAAATTGTCTGAACGATGAAGTGGAAAAAATGTGTACACAACTTTTTTTTCATATTCTTTCATTCTATTTTGTTTAGACGGAAACCCATCTCGGGCAATAAATTACACGGGTTATTTACAGCATATATTAGAGAGAGCTATCTTGGTAAACATAGAATAGCGCAATGCCGCCCTTACCAATTTTATTACAAGGAGCAAGTTTCAATGTAGCTCATCAAACATGTTTACCATGCATAAAAAAAATAGCTCGACTCTGAATGCATATTATACGCTAATGGTAACGAATGCAATAAAACTGAACTTTGACGAAAATTGAGGTCTCAATTGCTCCTAAACTTATATGAAAAATGGGGAAATACAATGCATAAAAATAAAATGTAAAACAGGTTTAGTTTTTGCAAACCATCAAATAAATACTTTTTACTACTCATTTGTTAACATTTTTACTCTCTTCAATATCCCATTTGACAACACCATTAAAACAGAATACAGTTTCATGGATATCAATACTTAATGACTTTTTTCTACAACAAAAATATGCAATACATCTGCAACATCTATCTGTAAATACACTTTGTTCAGTTTAGCAATGATAGCGAAAAAATGGCATATTCCGCGTATAGCTATGCGACAAACAAAAAAACTTTTTTTTTTTTGGAATCCGATTGGCACTCCAGTAGAGTTTTGTCTCTTGTTTTTTATCATTGACATGCACAAAGTGTAAATCATAGGTGGAATTTTTCCCACATGCTGCGTCTGACATCGAATACCAAATCATGTGTGAGCATCATCATCATTGTGGTCGTTGTCCAAGTCGTCACCGTCACCAAAAAAAACTCCCATTGTCATTCCAACTGTGGATGAACTTTTTTATTTGCAATATTTCCAAATCTTTCCCTCAACCTTATACAAAAATCCCCAAATAACTATGATGCTATCGCCTCCTATAAATATGACCACTTTAAATCGTAAATCTAGCATTTATGGACAGCATATTAGAAGAATGTGCGAACTATATAGAGTATTTATCTGTGAAATCTATT
Source organism: Willowsia buskii (assembly GCA_034700685.1). NCBI lineage: Eukaryota > Metazoa > Arthropoda > Collembola > Entomobryomorpha > Entomobryidae > Willowsia > Willowsia buskii. Next base: position 9,752 of record JAQIXW010002703.1, on the reverse strand, counting down.
GTCCAACTTTTTACACATAAAATCGATCTACTATTAATGGAACTTGAATCACACACATATTCTCTATAATACTCTTTTCGACTTTGGTAGTAGGACCATCTATAAAAATCTTCACTTTGGTCTCGACTTTTTACCACTTTTCGTCCCCACTCCCACCCAAGCGTCATCATCAGTGCGGCTACACACGTCTACAATCTTTACGTTTTATATGCATAATATTGTGGGATTTTAAGTTGGTAGTAAAAAAAGCATATGGGGACGTAAACGACCTCTCGTAAGAATAAATATTCATTTCTCTACCGAATGTCTCCTCCATCTGCATTGTCCATGTCATAGGCAGGCATGCACATCTCGGTAAATAGTGGTGCCTAGAAAATGGTCCCTACTAAAAAAATGTAAAGGCTTTCTCCAAATGTTATCCATGCTCCTCTACTCTCCCCACTTCTAATGCTGTTATTTCTAATGCCACTGTTGGTAGTTACATTAGTGACTGCAGTATCTTTCCGTTTTACAGTCTGATTTATCGAGTCCATTTCACGGTATCAATGTCTATTTGCATTGTAATAATAACAATAATTTTTCTTTCCTCAGAACACAACTGAGCCGAAGCATTTTTGTTTCTTTGTAGTCCAAAAGCACATAAAGATGCTTGGAGAGGAAGCATCAATGAAGGAGATGCGAAAGCTTGGTTTTTTGAGCAGAGCCTCCATTTATTTTCGGGGATGAGGTGGAGTGGCATCTTCTTTAAATTTTTATGCTAATAGACTCTCTCTCTCTCTCTCTTTATTGTTGTGGCAGTGGCTAAACAGAAGTATTGAACTTGTGTGTAGTTTCCTTCATTCCTCCACACATTTTCCTCAAGAATTGTTGCGACTTGCCCCAGGTGAAAAAGGGAAGCTGTTTCTTCCACGAAGAAAGAGTACAGTTGGCTGGCTGCACAGACACTGCATTCGGAGTGTAGGTAGTTTTTTGAGTGATGAGCAAACGGAATTGAGCATGGTGTTCTGCTCCTGGAGTAAATTACTTTTAGTGGAAGAAGAATTGAGAGGATTTTGGATTCTCTCTGCTTTTATTACACCTTTAAATATATCTGATATTATTTATGCCATGATGCACCATAAAATGGTGTGAGTGGAGGAGCACTGAAATATTCTATTATTACAAAATCAAATATCTGTTGGAAACTGCCAATAAAGTGAGTTACGAATGAGCAACTTCACCTTGAAAATGATTTAACAACATGCTATCATTTCCTAGTTTTATAGAATGATGAGCTACACAGCAAAAAAGGAAAGGGTGTGTGTGTGTGTGTCTGACTGAGAGATAGAGAGAGAGAACCCGCATGGAATTAAATTAGTTTTTCAGGATGAATGATGATTTTATTGTAGTCTAGTTTTTTTCCAATGAATCGTGAAACAGGAGAGAATTGGATGAGCTGCTGGCGCGATAGAGTCAATATTCATGGCGGATCGTGAGCGTCAATTATTTCAACCTCCGTACCCAAGCCAAGCGAAGTCAGTGTATCTGATATACTTTTTCAACTTAATACCTTGTTTTCCAAGTTCCTCTGTGGTGCTCACACTCCGACTTGCGGAGAATCTTCCAATTTTGAGCAAGCCCATGACAAGGTCAGTTTTCTCCAAAAATTCAATTAGGATTTTACTCATTGCATCAGTTTTACATGCAGAGAGTCTATCATCTTATGAGAAGCTAGAGAGATACGCACAACTCTAGAGAGGCATCCGCAGTCTTTGTTTCTTTCAGTGTGCCTATCAATCACCCACGTTTGTAGAGATGCTGTTTGCGAAACAGTTGAAAAATATCTATTCAGCAGGCACGCTTTAGTCTCCCTCCAGATAAGAATGTGTTTCGAGGAAAGAGCACTTTTGAGAATTTCATGCACGCCTACTTTCATCACACGTTCCTTCTCCTCTGTGTGGATACGTCAAGTTGAGAAACAGTATCTATTATCCTGCTTAATCTGGTAAAACACTGACAACACCACACACACTAAATGGAAACTCATTGCGCAATAATAAACAAAATCTTTGCATCTCACAGAGAGCTCACCGTACCAAACGAAAATGCAACGGTTTTCGGGGTGCAGTTGTCCTCGCTGAGAAAATAATTTCGCTTTCGGGTGTAAAAAAAATAAGTAGGAAATGTGCAAACACTGGGAGCCATTATAAATATTATTATGTTTTTCCTGCCGCTTGTTCTGCTAGTGTCTGTGATCAAAGTGAATTAAGTCTTCCTTAATTATTTGACTTTGTCCAGTCGCTCTTTAGTCGCGTGTTTGTTTCCGTGCCTGTGTGGACATGGGAGATTCTTCGCCTGGAATTACATTAAATTCTATACTCTCGCCAAACATGGATAATGTTTGGGACGTCAATATTTTTTTGGGAAAATTGATTTCCTGATGAAGTTTCAGTTACATGACCAGTTACTCTATTGACTATTTTTCCTTCTCGAATAATATGTTTTTATATCGGCAACCTGTGGTCGGGATCAATGAAGCAGAGAGACTTTTCAGGAAGCCATCCTGGTTGATTATTGCTGTAAATGTGTAACCGATAGCGGCGCTCTCTCCCTAATAATAATTACTAGACTAGGACCAGAGGCAGTCACGAATTTCATCAGTTAATTGGTAGTCGTATTTCTTGCGTTATTGGAGTGTGGACCGAGCAGGAAGGGATGTGATGTGTGTGTGTGTGTCTTCGTCCTGTGCGTCCTAAAAATTTTGTGGAGGCGTGTTGATGGCAAATGGAACGTGCGAAATGAGAAAGGGAGAAAGTTGCCATCATGAATTTTCTTACGAGATAATATGTATGCACGAGGGATCAAAATGTGCATTGTTGCCTGGAGTACTAATAATGTGCTCGCTGTTTTTTTCTCTTTCGTATCTCGAGAGTCACGTGCTTTTTGCAGGAGAAAGTGGGGAACACTTTGAGCATCAACATCATCAGTTTGTGTTGAAGACAGAGTGCTAAAGTTTTGCTTCCCTTTTTAAATGAAAGAAACACTCATGGCTGCTCTAGATTTCCATTTCGACGAAGTAAATTTAACGATGATAATGATACGCAGTAAAAGTAAGTTCAGTAATTTCAGTGTATTTTCTCTTTCCTTGTTTTATGGCTTATCATTATTGGGATGCCGGGCAGTTGCAAGATATTTGGACATTTTTCTCCGCAAATATTTTGTGAGCGTCTTGCCCACTAAAATTTCTTTTATTCAATCTGTGTCATTTTGCGTACATTTTTTTCGCAATCATTTTTTTGCGTACAATTTCTTGAAATCTTTGAATATTTATAATTGCTCCGAGTTGCAATCAGTTTAATCAATGTGCAAATAAATTACTTATCCTCATTTTCATCGTCAACTCTTTAGAACCCGAGCACATTCTGCAGTGAATGGAAAGCCACTCAAGTTATAATTATTCGTAGCTATTGTGGCTCACTAGATGAAATTTTGTGAAACCCCCTCTCTCTCCCAAAAGTTGTGGGCTTTCTAGGGTCATTTATTTTGCTAGCGGAGAAAGTGACTGAGTGAGTCTCCTCCTATCGCTTCTTTTCTCCTGGTAGAAAGTTTACCAGTGTTTCTGGTACTCACACAGGAACAGACAATCATTAGCGTGTAATGGAACTCCTCTCTCCACCAAACAACCAGCTGGGAGGGATCATTGCATTGTTGTTGCTCTTGTTGTTCTTCTTCTACATTCCACCAAAAAATCTACTCTCCCTCAACTCCATTATTATCAGCCTGATCGCTTTCCTTTTTTTCATTTCAACACACACAAGTACAGAGATTCTATTGTAATAATAATAATACTAAAAATAATAATAGTAGAGAAGTAGGTATCATAAAGCGCCTTCCCTAAACAATTTACTCGATACAAAAGCATACTTTACAGGGAAGAGAAAAGGAAGGAAAGTTATTTAGTTCGAAAATCAAAGGAATGTAAAAGTGTTATTAGGATCCTTCGATAATAACCGTTTCTGCTTTCATCGGTGTATAAAAATTCGCCAGTATAGGGAGCAATATCATCACCTAAATACTCTTTCCAATTTCTGTGGAGAAAATGTGTGCTTACTCTTTACTCATGTCTCATGTGTGTGCGAATGCTTCTTTACTTTTGGAAAGCATATCAGCAATAAATTATGTGGGTGCCATTCATAAAATTGCCCCATCAGTTTTCACTGCTCTCACATTACATTCTATTCTTAAAGAAACAGTGTGCCTCTCTCTCTCTCGTCGTAAGTGGGAAAGGGGTCGATCTATCCGAAAATTCATGGTATTCGCAATAAGACATGTGCACGTATTTTCCTCAAAGTAAACCAGAGAAAGATGCTCGTTGCGAAATATTTCCATTTTGATCACATTTTCCCTCGAATTCTCCATCATTTTTGGCTGTCAATAGAATGAAAATTCTGTCTAGATTTGAAAAACGGTTACATGAGTAATATTTTGAAAGCCTGTTGAGTTTCCTTTTGAATGCTAGTAAACAGGAAGAAGGTTTTGATGAAATCATAGTTTTTTTTCTTCAGCTCTGAGACGACACGACAACCCAACAATAACAAGTTTTTGATATTCCCCACATCATGGAGAAAACTGCGTTTTCTTTCCTGCCAACGAGTAGTAGTACCGCTTTTAAAAGAAATTTTCATTCCTTTACACACAGCCCAGCCTAGCCATCAACTTTGTCATCATCATCATGAGGATCGGTTTCCTTGTACACTTTTTATACATATATTAAATCCACATTGCGTCTCTCTAAGAAGCTATTTTTATTCGTCCTAGTAAATTTTATTCAATACATAATTCAATTGGATTACCCTTCCATGAAATACTTGCACAGAATTTGTTACCATTTTGCACTCGTTTCTTCACATTCTCTCTGAGAGAGGAACACACCGGGGTCCTTTTTTTCTCCAAGAAAAAAGTAGAAAGAAGCACAATATTTATAAAACACATAAATACTAATAGAAATACATATATGGAGAGTGCACATACCAACTTCAAGTTTATATCTGGCTTGCAATGTGGTTGAGTTTGTTGTTCGTGCTGTGCAAAAATATTTTAGGATCTCACAACTACCACCTCAATTTAGTGTAGCATCTACGAAAAAAAAAATTCAATTTATAACAGCATTATATCACTCTCCTCCTATCTATCCAATCTCTAATGGCTAGTGCTACTAAACACCCACACCCCTGAACTTCACCTTATCAAAACATTGAACGAAGCCGAATGGTAAATTTGATACCTGTAATGATATTTCCTTGTTATTTCCTTCCTTTCAGGGAGGGGAAGGGAAAACAGGAGAAAACTTTTTTTTATCAATACCAAATAGATATACATAAAAACAGGAAATTTGCATCCACCAAAATAAACAGGCAATCCATCACAACTGAGGATGGACAAGAAATTAGCAAAAAAATTGTGGATCTCAAACTACTCAGCGAATTTCTTCAAAGCCTTTTGTCCAAAAGAGAATCTTTGATTACAGGTAGTCTCTTTATGAAAATATAGAGTAAAAATAGACCAGACTGGGCACAAGCGAGCTGTAAATTTTTCGGATTTTTATTCTTCCATTTGGATCGTTTCTTTTGATACACCGTAAATAATTCATTGTGTGCACTCTACTCTTTTGACTTTATATATTAACCAGAGGGAAATGTTTCGAATTCCAAAATTTTCCCTGAGATCCTATCGTCTTTCTGCGCTGTTGAGGTACAAGTCTGTATTCACCTCAACAAAAAGGCTGGAATTTTCGCAGTCGTTTTTTTGTCTTATTTACTGCACGTCCTGCACCGCTTTACTCGTCAGAGGTAACGAGCAAGCAATAATGTAAATTGAACGAATTTAAGGAGAACAGACAGGGAAAAAAGTGTATATGTTTTTTTTCGACAAAGGCCATACATTTTTCTCGTGCTGTTGATGTGGTTTGGTCTGGTTGCGCTGAAGGATGGTCTGGAAAGGAAAAAAGGAAGTGGGAGTTGAGACAGTATAAAAAAATCTGGAATGTTCACTTGTTTCGTATGCAGGGCAAGCTTCATTTTATTCGGTCTATCCATCTTTTTGTTCGGGTATGATCATTGAAGACGATAAAGATTGGAGGAGAGCTTCATTTTTTCGCCTTAATTCAAACAGAATCAGGAACGGGGATCGTGACTGTGACTGTGATGAATAAGAAATAAGAGAGAGACTATCGTTGTCGGCTCCTCGTCAGTCACACACTGGCAGGAACTCTTCTTCGCATAAAAGAAAAATAATGTCGGATGCATCAATCAACCAAAATCTTTTTTTGTTTTTGTTTACAAGGCCGTCCTTGCTGTTCTTATTTGGGTGGAAACAAACAATACACAAGTACATATAGTTAGTCTGTAACTGATGCTCTCATATTTCCATAAAATCATAAAAATTATTGTCAAACAAAAGCTGAGATAAGGAAAGGTTTTGATTGTTTCTGTCGTTTAAGCAAGGTCATGATTCTATGATACAGTCAGGGATTCTAGTGATCCTCAAGTTGAATTCTGTTGCAGGTCCTGTTTTTTTACTTTTGATTGTTTTTTACATTCGTTCCAAGAAAATGCTCTTCTTTCAAAAATGTTTCTCAGTTTACACAGCAGACATAAGCGAAGAAACTCATTTGGAGTAAGTTGGCAAAAATGATGAGTGAAGATATGAAGTGGAGAAAGAAGCCCATTTATTGCCAGAGATCTATGAGAAAAAAAAACAGACATTTTAATTAGAAGAGGTATGCAATCTCCCTCATCCAACCAGGTATGCGTAGGCATTTAAAGATTCAAGATGCCTTCAGACGCATTCCAAAAGTCTAGTCTCGATTTATTCACTCATCTCGGACCTGAGCAGGATGAAGACTGCTTGTCCTTGTGAACTGAGGCGAGATGAAGGATTGTTCTCTAATCCATTGTTAGGGAGGAGGAGGAGAGGATTTGGAGAGATCTTTTTTCTTATAGATACTTACAGAGAAAAAAGTAAAAGTCGTTTCCATTTCAATCTCATCAGCATCATCATCGTTCAACTTTTTTTTTCTTTAACGCCAACACTCGCCTACACACGTGCACACTCCATCTCTTCCTCACACATTCTCTCTAGCTGGTGGTGATTGATGCTGTTCAGCTGACGTGTGGAAAGTAATTCACAGAAAGTTCAGCTGAAAATGGGGCTGATAGGAAGAGGATGAATGTTTGATGATGATACATGAAAGAAGAACAACGGATTCTTTTTATCTTTCCTTTTGTTGCTCTTATTTTTCTCCTCTTTTTTTCAATCTCTTGCTTTCTTCAAACCAGACAAGTATTCTTTCTCTGTTCAAGCCAAAAAAAAATTAAGAATCGACGGATGCGCCATGCAAGAGAACGAAAAAAATGAGTAAACTTTAATCAGCAACTTTTCCTAATGACTTTCATGTAAAATTTGTAAAAAATGCTGAAGAACATGTAAAAATAATATATATTTTTATTGGATTTCAACTTCATCTTCAAAATTTACCGAAACGAGAGGTCATAAGCGAAAAATTTATGTGAGAAAAAAAGGAGAACTACAGATGCGACTAGTATCACCCATAAGTTAACATTTTTTCAACAATTTTAATCTTCCTGGATAAATTCGTCTTATATTTTTACTTTTTTTGTAGCCCTCCTTTTTCGCATTCTTTCCCCAAAGGAATTCTTATACTATTTTTTAAGCTTGTCTGTATGTGTAAACTTGTGACTTCCTTGCTGTATATAAGCTGAAAAACCTGAGAGAAAAAAGGCTAACATCCCATCGGATCGTTCCCTTTGTAGTTTTCAGACTTACTTGTCTACTACTGCTTAATACATGAGCACACATACACACACATGAAGTCGACATGTGACTTTGTGGCAACGCAATGCAACGGCCATAACATTTAAAAAAAGTTAGTTTGGTTTGCGGTTTGTTGGATGGGAAGGAAGGTAAGAAGGAAAGGGGAAATATTTTTTAATGTAAGATGCTGTGTTCACATGCCCACCACGTAATAGCACACTTGTGCCACCCTCAGCTAGAAAAAAGGGGTACTCTCATAGCATTTGTGAAAGTGGCAGCGATAAAGGCAGCGATGACGATGATTCAGGTGGTTTTGCACACATGGATGAAGAAAAGTGAAAGGAATGGAATGCAATACAGGCACATCATAATATGTAAAAAGTAATTTCCCCGACTCCATTCATATTAGAGTGCTAAGCCGATTTGATGAATAACCCATTTCGCGATGCGATACTTTCTCTCTCTCTCTCTCTCTCTCTTCCTCCCAGTTATTTTATAACAGACTGGGAGAACCGGGGAAAACTAGGGTTTTCTGCTTGCATCCTCCTTTCCGTTATTGACATTACTTCATTTCGCTGTGCTGCTGCTGATGATGGCTAAAGCCAGGGAATCGACAACCATGAAAATGAATGCATACACGCTACCTGAACTTGGATGATTCTATCTAGAAGAAAAAATGATTAGGAAAGTTAACAGTGTTCATAAAAGTTGAGAATTGTGTAGCTACTGTGCTTAAACTTCATTCCTCCTTTTTGCACGTGCTTCCTTGTAAGTCGTAACATCAATAAAATTGTATCAAGAAAGTTTTGATGCAGGTATCTGTACAGGTAATAAGTTAATATTAACATGTGCACAGGTAATAAATATGCATAGTTGTAAAAAGCGGGATTACTGGGAATGAGTGCAGACGAGTATCATGATAAAGTTGCACGTTTGGAAGATTTTCGTACAATTTTTCTGAATGCGTATTAGTTCCAAGTATGAAATAAAGTTGTAATACTTCTGACATGAAAAGGTGTGCAGAGAGTGATGTTCTAGAATTTGTGTACTTTTCTCCAGCACATGAACCTGACATTACTTTCACCAGAGACTCTCATCCAACTTTGCAGAGTATGCCGAGGTAGTAGTAGCCTTGTGCACTCAATCTCCCAGTTTTTGTGGTTCAAAGCATTCAATTTCTTCAATTCTCTCGCTCCCTCCCTCTCTCCTAATGCAAAATTGCTTGGCTACTCGACGGTTCCTTGCCTTAAGAGAGATGAATGCTTGATTCTCTGCAGACACACACACACACATACAAAAAGTACTCAGAGAACTCACACAGGCAGAGGGAGAAAATAATTCCGACACTGGATAAATACTGTTTTCTCTCCCTACAAAATATACACACTCTAATATCATGTGATATACTTACCTTATAATTCCATACCACACTTTTTACATCTTTCTCTCTCTCGAAAAAAAGTTTACCTCTTTTCATTCCCTCTCTCTCTCTGATCCACCATGTGTGTGTCTCGTGCTGGGTGTATATTTGTGTACCTGGGCGATTTTCTGTATTCTGATGTCAGGAGAAAGAAGAGATTTTATTTTCCCTCTTTTTTCCTTCCTAATGCTCTCCTCTCCTCCTCCTCCTCTATATCCTCTCCTATATCTCTCCCCTTTAACATGTACTTATCCTGAGTAAATGATGGAAGTCTAGTGGTGGCAGTGGTTGGAACGAGTCCCGAGATAGTCCTCCTCTCCGCATGCTATACTCTTGCCAGCATGCGTTTATCCATTTTGAGTAATAATGAAGAGGAAAATCAGTTACTGTCGAAAATCCAATTCCATCATCATCGTCATCTCTCTGAAGGATTTTTGCTAACAATATAACGATGCGTTTAGAATATTTTTTGGATATTGTAGGAGAGGAAGCGCTTCTAAAATGTTTTGTGAAAATAATA